>JAOEHY010000727.1:0-13582 GCA_025447955.1 Psilopsiagon aurifrons | reverse complement strand
GGTGAGGCACTGGAATGGGTTGCCCAGGGAAGTTGTGAATGTTCCATCCCTGGCAGTGTTCAAGGCCAGGTTGGACATAGCCTTGGGTGACATGGTTTAGGTTGAGGGGTCCCTGCCCATGGCAGGGGGTTGGAACTAGATAATCTTAAGGTCCTTTCCAACCTCAATCATTCTATGATTCTATGACAAACAGCAGTGGTGCAAAAGAGTAGTGATTTAAAAGGACAGACAGGAGGGGATTATCCAGTATCACTGAGTAAATGCATGCTGGTTCTAATTCTAGGTTACTGCAGACACCGTTTGGTAATGCAGAGCTATCATTAATTTCAATTGTACTCAGGCTGCCCTTTTCCTGTACAATTTCCTGTCTCAGAATGGCCAATAAAACAGAAATTTCAGGGCACAAGGAAGTTTTTGACATATGATCTTTATTCAAATCATATTAAAACCAACTTTTATAAAAATTTCCTATCAAGTGGAAATTCCCCAGAGCCAGAAACTGTTCTGTGAAAAATGACATTCTTGTCAGTTTGCCTAAAAATAGCTGTAACATTGATTTATGAAAGCAGTTGCAGGGCGATTCAGTGCTTTGCCCACAGCAGATCTGTTGGTGGGATGCCAAGACACAGGCTCTGATGCTCCCAGGATCTATAGCTCTGGGATAGGCATACATTTGTTTTGGGACCAGGGAAACTGCACTGAATCCAAGACGCTTTGCATGCTTTGACTGAAATGGTACCAAGCAGATCTTTTTCTCTTCTCAAAACATCCGATACTCCTGAAGACAGGCTATGAGTTGCTAAAATATGCCAATTTGTCTTGCAATCAACTGAATCAGTGCAATTTGTAATAACTCTCTGCTGTATATCTCATCCCTGGGCTGACCTGATTGCACTGCAGACTAGCCTTCATTTAGAAAATTAAGTTCAAAATGTGCCCCAAATGATTTCCAAGTCCTCTTTTTACTTTTTGCAGTCAAGCCTGCGAAGACACTGAAACAATGTTTCTTAGAGCTGAAGTTACCCTCCTGGTCTCTTTTGAAGGGTAAACTTGGAAGTTCACCAGCCAACATGTTCAATGTGCCATATATCCATTGCAGCAAAGAATTTCTCTCTGCTCCCAGCTGTCCTGGTACCTCAACAGGGAGGAAAACAAAGCTATCAACTGCTGCCTCCCATGTGAAGTGTCAGCACATACTGTACTGAAATACATGACCTATCCAGACATTGGATGTCATCATTGGTGCTCTGGAGTGAGCGCCTGAGGTGGCATGGGCAGGTATCACACAGGACTGATGGGTGTCACACATGACCCAGAAGGGCATCTGGAGAGCAGCAAGGATGCCTCAGAACAGCCCAAATGCCTCTGGACATCTACAAGGGAGCAAATTATTTCAGCTTGGAAGTAAATCACATTTTACTGAGGTACAGATTCACCTCACTAAAGTCAGTCATATTTGCTGAATTTAACAGCTGCCCATATGCAGTGCCTGTATCCCCACTGTCTGCAGAGATTAAAGAACTTGCTTTCAAGGTGGACTTTGTAGGCTCACCTGCATTTTAGGTGTCTGGAGCTGGAATGTAGTATGACAATACGTATTTAAAATATTGGCTTATGTGTCAGATGCCATCAGGACTGTAGTTTCCAGTTAAAAATATCCCTGGAGCTCCTGCAGGAAGTGCCTGCAATCCCAAATACTGTTGGTTTATCCAAGTACACTTAGTCTCTCTGTTTTACATATGAACCCTGTATAACCCAGCTGGATGACTTCTTGGAAAACTGGCACCTGATACTGCATGTGCTACAATGCAGCACTCAAGTGCCATAGTGGATCTGAATGTCTGTTTGTTTGCAGGACTCTATGCAGCTTTGTAATTTCTTTATTGATGGATTTAAAGGGATAGACAAAAGGTAAAACTGAGCTTAATTTTTCCCAAATTGTGTACACCACAGATGCTTCGTATCTAATAGAAGGCATCACTTGAAGTTGGCTTCCTGTGGTCCTTTTTATTAAGTGTTACTTTTCAATGCACCCCATGGGAGAATAATAACAAGCTCTACGACACTTGCTGCACAGAACCCATTAAAAGCATCATCTGTCACTGCCCTGTGAAAATGCGCCCCCTGAGAGGTGATACAAACACTGATTTCCAGAAAATAAGATAATTAACAGCCAAAGAAGCTTCAAATCCACCTTAGTGTAAAAAAAATTAAAAAAAAAAAAAAAAAAAAAAAAAAAGAAAAGAAGGTCCAAAAGAGGTCCATTGCTGTACTTTGGCTAAAACACTGCAAAGTTTGGTGATAACTGAAGTAAGTGGAATGATACTTGTCAAAATGCCTGTTTGAATACTGTCTGAGTTCATAAAAATTGGACTCAAGGTTATCCTGCCTCATGTTTTGAGCAGAAACTCAAAAACTCTTCAAAGAGTCATCTCAAAAAAATTTAGTCATGAGACACATCAAATGTCAGCTTTTAGTGACTCTGAATTGGTCTAGGAGACTAATGAAAGCCTTTCTGCTTCTGTAACTGATCTGGTGAATAGCACTTGGAAAATCATTCTCCTCCTGTTGCTGCTCTATCCACAGCTACTGTGTACAGCGTTGAGTGGCCACAAAGAAAGCTACAGTTTCAGCTCCAGTATTTCAAAGTGTTGTTAGGTGTCTCCATTTTCAGCAGAAGAGATGGGCCCAGAGTCACAACAGAGCTAGCATGACAGCTAGATATAGCAGCAAACAGGTAAAAAAAGGGGGCAGGGTTTTGAACAGTGATTTTTGTCTCCTTTGTTCCACAGCAATGACTGCCATTAAATATCTTGAAAAGTCCTATTAGTAACACAGGAAAGGAAAAAAGTGAAAATGGTTAAGGCTGTGTTGATATAAGGAATTAAGGAAGGCTTTTACTTTAATAATATCCTTAATCCTTTTATTTTTCACTGACTCTTCTTAAGAAAAGCTCTTGTATGACTATATTTTAGACTGTATTTGAGAAGACTAATTCCTTACTTTCGACCATTGAGACAGAGTAGAGCTCATTGCTGCTTCTAAACCTATTTCTTTTGGACCCAAGTGAGATCAACACAGAGAGTAAGAGAAAACAGCAAAGCTGCAGCTTTTGTCTCTGTTGATGTCTGCTGCTTGCAAACCTGCTGATGGAGGCAGCTCCTCAGTCACTGTGCTGGTGCTGATGCTGTCCCTGTACCAATAGCTCTTGCTGGCAGTGCCACGCTCCCTGACCTCTCTTAGTGCACTTAACCATTGTTACACCACTGCCTGTGGCTGCATTGCTTTGTAGGACCATGCTTTATGAGACCAGATTGCTCTGATGACATTGAAAGAAACAAGAGTTTGGCACTAAGTTGCTGCCTTTTGAAGGATGCTATTGGAAAGAATAACAGAGCTCTGAATGACCTTCTTCCAGGACTAGAGGTAAAAGCACCACTTGAGTGAGTTTAGTTTACAAGCCTGTTAATTAACTCATGTGAGGCTAATTAGCACAGTGCCACAGAACCTTAGCCTTGCTCCTTTCAAGGCCCATAAGAATTAATGTGTCTGGCTGTATATCCTGCAGTGCTGTCTCACTACAGCTCCCTGTTAAAGCCTGAGAATGCCTCCCTGTCTGTCAGGGATGAGGGGACCTTGGGCACCTTGGAGAGTTGAGCTTCTCCTGCATCTACCTCAAGGCAAGTCAGCTACAGTGCTATATCTAGTTTGATGCAAAGGACCATGATGAATATTGCTGCCTTGAAAACTGTTGAGTACAGGCCATCCACAGAATATCTTAGAACTCCCAGATCAGTCTTTCTCATGAGCACAAAGGCACAGATCAGTAAACACAAGTTGTGTTGTTCCAAGTTGAGTTAACTGCTTTTCAGCTGATTCTAGCATTTCCATTTATAGGTAGTGACTTATGTTTGCCTGAGTTGTCAGACAGTGTGTCATTCCTGTATTAGTCATAATTTAGTTATAAGTTTCTGCATAATGTTAATATATGTCAAATATGATTCATCTAGGGTGCTACTTCTACTATCACACAGCACTTACACAATTGGATAGTGCAGATCTTGGGAAACCCTTAAAGCAGGAAACATACTAAAGCACCAATTAAAAAAAAGATTAAAAAAGAAAAATAATTAAAAGGTGGACAAAAAGTCACACTAAGGCTGTGAAGGTGAAGGCTGTGATTTAAAAAGGACAAAAAGGATGTAAATGAGTAGGGGCTATGTGTGCAGCTCAAGAACTATAACCTGCAGAGTCATCAGGCATCCCACAAGATTAATCTGTGGATACCTTCACAGAGAGAATCATTGCAACTCAGGACAGGCATCAAAATAAATAAGAAAAATTGTCCTCTTCAGATACCCCTTCTCTCTCTTCTCTTAATAAAGTGTGTCTGGAAAACTAGTTACATCTTCAGAAGTTAAGAGTGCAGCAGATGAACCCACTTACACTAACTCAAAATGGAAAGAACAAAGGTTAAATCCCATTCCTAGCTTAGGATTTCTTTAATGTTTAGAAGCTGTGAACAAATAATACATAACCTGCTCAAATGCCTTTTATATCTTGCGTTAACTGGCATACCAGGGAGAGGTATAGGTGGAGCAACCACCTTACTGTTACTGTTACTGAACAGACGAAGCCTGAAGCCTCCCTCCAGGAGATGCATGACCTAGAAACCTAATGAAGTTCATCAAGGCCGAGGGCAAGGTCCTGCACCGGGGTCAGTATCAATGCAGACTGAGTGATGAATGGATTGAGAGCAGCCCAGTGCAGTTGAAGATACTGAGGGATGAAAACTTGGACATGAGCAACTGAAAGAGGGTAGATTTAGACTGAAGATAAGAAACACAATTTTTTTCAGTAAGAGTGATGAGACACTGGAGCATGTTGCCCAGAGAAGTTGTGGCTGCCCCATTGTTAGAAAAAGTGTTCAAGGTCAGGAAGTACAGGGCTTCTGAGCAACATGATCTAGTAAAAGATGTCCCTGCCCAAGGTGACTTTTAGAGGTCTCTTCCAACCCAAACCGTTCTGTGATTCTAAACATAAATATAGACCCCTGAATCTCTCACCTTGGTGATGTATGACTGATTTCAGAGAGAAACCAAGAATGCCAAAGGATTCAAACCTCCTGGTTCACCAGCAGAACAACTCTGTTGAGTCTGACTGAGATGGAGATAATTTTCCCCACAGCAGCCCTCTTAGTGCTGTGCTTTGTACTGGTAGACAGAAGGGTGCTGATAACACACTAGAGTTTTAGCTACTGCTGAGCAGTGCTCTCGCAGCATCAAGGCTGTCTCTACAACATTTCCCCTCACTGGTAGGCAGGGGTTGGGAAAGACCTTGGGAGAGGACATAGCCAGGACAGCTGACACAAACATGATATAGGATATAATATCTGCTCAGAAATAAAAGCCAAGAGAAAGGAGGAGGAAGACAGGGGCATTCATTATTTATGATGTTTGTCTTCCAGAGCAACCACTACCTGTACTGAAGCTCTTCTTCTTGGGAAGTGGCTGGACATCTCCTGCTGATGGGAAGTAGAGAATAAATCTTCTGTTTTCCTTTGCTTCTATGCACAGTCTTTGCTTCTGCTTTATTAACTGCCTTTACCCTGATGCATGATGTTTTCTCCATGTTATTTTCTGCCCACTCTGTCCTGCTGAGGAGAGGAGTAGAAGAGCAGTTTAGTAGGCACCTGGTACCCAGCCAAGCTCAACCCACCACAGCAAGCCACTAGCTGCTTAAAGCATTGCTGATCATCTTAAACCATCACTTGACAGTTATCTTATGCAGCAAATTCTTCAGTTGCTGTTATGTGGTGTGTAAAAAGCTGCCAGAAGGCAAGCGCTGGCCAACAGTTTAATATGCCAGTTTTTGAATACTAACCACAGTCAGAGATCCTTACATTTTCAAATGTTATTAAGCCTTCCTCTGCTTATGCTGCCACAGGGGTGAACTTTCTGTGGGAATTGCCAGAGCATGTGTCAGTCAGGGGTATTCCACCACAGACAGAAGACCATATCCATGTAAACAAATGGCAGAAGCAAAATAAACTTCTATTTAAATAGACTAGTAGACAGATACAATTCAGCTCATGAGCTTTCTCTTTGGTTTAGTGGAGGGACTTAAAAATCCCTGTGAGTGAACACAGCAGTGAAATTACAGATTCTCCTCTCTCAAAGTGAAAGTTGAATTCCTGGTGCTGCATGTGGTGCTCCAGCAGATGACCCTGAAATAGACCCATTCCTAATATTCAGTACCCAAAAGTATAAGCACTGTAAATTCAAGTTCCCATTTTAACTCAGACAAGACAAAGATTTTGAGCCCTCAAGCTAGGACTCCATTGACAAGGCATGATGTGGTGTGTGAGGGAGAGAACACAGGCATGAACACCCAAAATGATTGGTAATACTCTTCTGTCTCAGTGAGAAGCTTTGTCAGGCAAGTAAGTGTGGAAATATTAACAGTTACAACTAATTTCTTCCTTGGTGGCTCAGTGCTGCCCGTTTGTTCTCTAGAATAAAGCCCAAAGGCATTCTCTAAAAATGCGCTGCCTGTGACAGCTCTACTGAAAACCATGACTAGAGCCATTAATCACAGTGTGACTATAACACCTTAAAATGAAATCAATCCAATGTAATTGAAGCCTTTCTAAAGACCTGACTCAGGTTCTCACATTGATTCTGGTCATGTCCAGCTGAGATCAGATGGGAGAATGATGACTAAACTCAATTTCTGCACTTCTCTAAGTCAGATTAAAAAAAACCCCAAACCCACTATGCATTCTGCCAATTATTAATGATTGAAAAATTTGCTTTTAAATGGAAATACTTAAAATTGCACCACAAACAATAAATTAAAATCTTGGCATTACTAATATAGATACAGAGCTGTAGTTCACAAACTGCAGGTCTCGAAAGCACTGAGATCATCCATTCCCTGTCCCTCCCCAAGACAGGTTCATCTATATTTATGTCCGTTGTGACAGATGTTTAAAGACTTACAACTTTCTATCCTTTTCACAGAAAATATAAGACCATATTACTTTTGTCTTTACAGCTAATATTTCGAAATGTGATCTCATGTCTGCCTTTAGTTATTTATTTTCTAAATGAAAGAATTCCAAGCCTTCCTTCAGTTTTTTCTCATTCACAGTATTTTCTAAATCATTCTTGCCATGCGCTTCTGACCAGCTATGCATATTTTATTGAAATTAGGTAATAAACGCTGCTCACAGGTCCACTCATGTATTACCAGGATCAAATGATTTCATATTCCTTTCACATAATAATGCTGTTTATACATCCAAGAACACATCTTTTATCACAGAGACACAACATTACTGCTTTGTGCTCTCCTCAAGTGTCATTGTAACCCCTGTGCTATTCACAGAGCTGCTGTCCAGCCAGTTGTTCTCTACTCTGTATTTGTACAACCTAGAGCTCCTGCCTGCAGGTCACACTTGGTTTTGTTCTGAAGGAAATGTACCCTATTTAAGTTGCACCATTTTTTCAATGGACCTCCAGCAGCTGGAGCTGGGATCGTATGCTCCCACAGCCCTTCCTGATTGGTGCAGTCCCTCACCCAAGCCACTCAGAAGGATACTGAAGAACACAGCCCAGGGGAGATTCCTGTGGATTTCTCTTCAATGCATTCTCTCCACCTGGCAATAAACACTCAATAATTGTCCTCTAAGAAGTTTTCCAGCTTCAGTCCATCCTCTGAAGAGTTGTGTATTTTTCTAGTTTGTCTTCAAAAACATTAAATGAGGTAAACATAAAAGACCTTGTAACATATCAATTTTTTTTGTTTGATATGTTAGACAAAATATAGTTGATGAAGGCTTTCTTTCCCTTATCTTTTAAATGTTTACAGGGGGGTTGTGTCATTATATTTAAATTTCTCTAGAAATTGAAAACATCTAACTTCATAATTCCTTGGTTTGGTGGGGGAGACTTTCATTTTTAAAGAAGACGGGCATTTTGGTTGCCTTTTTTGCAGTCTTCTGGAAGCTTAACTCATTTCCATGTCCTCCTATTGAGAAGTAGTCTGACGCTTTAGTTGTTTTTTTTCTCCTCAGCTAATTCACTTTCTAAAAATTGTTCCGTGAGGGTAGAAGAGGGATAACAAGTGATGTAAGGAAGTGGAATCCAGCAGCATACACACTGCTTACTTGTCAGCTGCTTTCCAAAGACATTAATGAAAATAACCAAGAGGCACCTGGCCCCAGGGAGACTCCTGTGGTGTCAGTCACACTCAGTGCATCCTTCCCATTCAACTGTACTCTCCGCGGGTGCATTTTACTATAACAGGGCAATGCCTTCATTTGCTTTTTCACGTTTATGGAGAGAAGGATGCACATATATGTGGATGGTGTAGACAGACACACGCTTCTTTGCCAGTGGCTTCTCGAAGCTGGCCAGATGCAAACGAGCTCTATCATGGATGTTGTATGGAGTTACCCAGGATTCATGATATCAAGGCCGGTTGGCTCAGGCTAAAAACTGCACACAGCCTCTAGGATGGATCTGGCTCCTTCTTAGACAACTCAGAGACAGTCAGCTCAGGCTACAGTGACCTATAGACCTTTCCACTACATGTAGACACTAAGTGATCCCCTTTGAAAAGTAGTGCAGGAGCACCTCATTACAAATCCCTCTGCCTTAGCTGCATGGGTAACCTGGCACAAGTAACCAATCTCATGCATTTGTATGCAGCAAAACCCCATGAATACTCTGCAAGGATAGGCTTCTAATATTCTTCACATTGCACAAACAGCAAAGGTGTAGCCCTCATGTAAATGAATAGAAGCAATCATGTTCCTCCTATTCATGAGAATCCAGTTAACTTCTGTTGATGCTGTGACCCCATAATCAACCTCCTTTAGATGAAGAGGCAAACAGATGGAAAGAGAGCCTCCATTTTGATGCCTGTTTCTTGAATCTTTATTTCCACATTCATCATTGCCTCACAATAGTTGCCAAGTTAAACAATTGTTGCTTCTGTTTGTTCATTTCAGCATAAAGACACAGTTCTGTGGCCTTATACAGCTATTTAATTATCTTGAATAAACACAATAAGAGTGAAAGTAACTGAAAAAAAAGTCAATTGAAGAATATAATTTTCACCCTCTTAATTCTGTTATTAATAATGCACTGGGGCAGGGTATAGTGGATATACCAGAGAAGATTCAGGCTTATTTTGATCCTGGAAATTTCCTTCTCATCAGTCTTTTTTTACAATACTAGTATGTACATGTAATTTCTTTTAAGTCTTGAAATGCATCACAGTGGATACAAGAAAAACAGAGTACGAGGGGGTTGAGATTTCTCACAAAGGGCTTCAGTCATTTGTAAGGACCTAAGAAACATCTTCCACCTGTAGAGTGTCTTGCCAGCCTTGTCTCCCTTCCGTCTGTACTTCCTACTTAATAATGGACTTTCCTACTTTATCACGCTGAGACAGACCTGATCAGACAGAGGCTGGGTTGAGCTGCGGAAAAGAACCTGACAAATGAGTCCTCATGGATTCTGCAAAGGTACACATAAAAACTTCTTCACAATATTCAAATAATGGCGACTGGAAAGCCAATATGAAAATGGTGCTTCTCCTATGATACACTACAGGTCAGAATAGGTGACTTGGGAGTCCCCCTTGGCATTCAATTTGGAAAAAATCTCCATATCACAGGGTACTCTCTGCTGGCCTGTACTGCCATGGATTTCAAGTCACCTTGCCCAATTTTATCTCGCATAGGGCAACTCAACGGCCAGACATAGAACCATAAAACACACAAAATCCTCTAAGGGGAAACATCCAAACGCACTATTGTCTTCCAAAAATATATTCTGTAGTTTCACATTATTTCTTAAGTATGTTATTATTCTTCATTAAGAAAACATATATATCTGGTATGACATTCTTGTCAGCTCAAGGTTGACTGAACTGTGTCACCAGTCCAGAGGTCAAGAATATGGGGTTTTTCTGCCTAAAATTACTGTTGTTGTAAGAAAACATTTGAACGGACTCAGAAATCAAGTTCATCCTATTTCTGTTGCTGGTGTGTAACCTAGGCATTCTAGGATTTATGAAGCAGAAAACATTTCAGGCTTTTTTTAGCTGTTACTCATTTAAGGAATAATTCTTCAGCACAAGAAAACAAATAAAAAGAGATTATCTTCCAAAGTGGTTTCATTTTTTGTTTTTAATATTCTTATTCTACAATGACTAAAGTTGAAATACACTTGAAATACAGTTACACGAGTTGATTTCTTTCATTGTTTTCTTTGCTTCAGAGTTTTCAGATAAATCATCCCCAGAGAAACTGTCATAATTCATTTTTCTAGGATGTAAGATTTGAATTTTAAATTAGTTGAGTTAACCTCTTAAGGCAATGACAGTATTTATTGCAAGGTCTTTCAAGCAATCAGTTCTTTTTAATGAACACTGACAGTTTTGCTGATGAATGTGTTAAGTATGTTTTTTGCCAG
Source organism: Psilopsiagon aurifrons (assembly GCA_025447955.1). Taxonomy (NCBI): domain Eukaryota; kingdom Metazoa; phylum Chordata; class Aves; order Psittaciformes; family Psittacidae; genus Psilopsiagon; species Psilopsiagon aurifrons. The sequence continues at coordinate 3,095 of JAOEHY010000727.1, read as the reverse complement.
ATAGCCATAACTGCAGCCCTGGGAGAAGTAAACTCTGTCAAGGTAATAATTTTCTTTCTGAAAATGGGATTTTTAAATAGGCTTTTGTCTATTTAAATAGATTTTTGTTCCATTTGGGAAAATTCTTTACCTCTATATGCATTCTTAATCTAGGGAAGACAAAACCACAAATACAGCAAAAAGCTTGTATGTTGAGCTTTGTTCTCTCAGATTGCGTATAATTTTCCTTTTCTTTTTAAAAGGTGGAAAAAAAAAATACAATATATCAATTTTTAAAAAATTAAAGAATTTTCTAGGTGCCCAGTATGAAACAACTAACTTTGATTTATACACTCAATAAGCCGTTCCTTGCATTATCTATGTAAAATGGAGTTCCTTTGAAATAGCTGAAATTGTCTCTCACAAATTGAGGTACCCAAAGTTTTAGAAAGATTGGACTAGATACACTTCTACCCACTAAGGACAAGTAGGTTTATGTTCTTAAGAAAGATCTTTGGTCTAATCTTGCAAAACCTTCCATGCATAATTAATGTTAACCTTTGCTACCACATGCGCATTATTGAAATCAGAGTTTCAACTGTGTTTAAGTTAATTCAAAGACCTTTTTTTCCTTCCTACAACAGAGAACCAGTGGTCTTCTGGAATTAATGATGAGCAATGGGATAGTAAGTAGTGACTCTTTTGCACTTTGAGTGATCACATCAGTGCACTGGACCTGTGCAGCTAAACGATACAATTCAACCCAACAGTGTTTAAGTTCAAGCATAATTTTCCTGAAAAAAGTGTATCAGTCAATTACAGAATAAGCCAACCAAAAGGAGAAGTGAAGAAATATAAATAATTAAGTACAATGTTCATACACAGAAAAATACATGTGTAAAAGTCTTTTATGGGAACCTTAAGAGTAGTGATGCAGTGAAATCTAATAATCACAAAGTGACTTAATTCTAGACATAGTAATCAAAAATGGATTTAATTTTATTGCAGGATATAATTTAAGATATACTTTAATAACATGTAATTTATTTCAACAAAATAAATCTTTCGAAGAAGACTTCTTACAGATAACTTCAAATACATCTAATATTTTGTTTTAAAAATGCCTTGATCCTGAAGAACTTTTCAGTATATGCTCAAATTGTTAGATGAGAATATTTCTATTGACTTTGTATTCCAGACAGCAGTACTTACAGAACTTCAGATGATATTGACAATGATAAAGAAACTATGACCATAACTGGAGCCAGTGGCTGAAATGGCTTTGTACACAAATATGTTACGCATGTCCCGCACATATGTCAAGCTGGAATTTGAGACAGGAATGCCATGGTTTTCCCACCTGTATGTGATCTGACAGTCATGGCATACTAGGACTTTTTTTTTTATTTGGGGGAACCTCCTTGCAATATCCTGCTAGTACCTCTTAAGCCTGGCTTCACTTGCTATGAGGGCTATGAGGTTCACTCTACTGGGATTTTCACCCACACATAAACTTAGTCACACACACACAGTTTTTGTGAGGAGGAAAAAGGAAGCTCCATATGACTGGACAAGCTCAACACGACCCCCAGTGTGCACTTGAAGCCCTGAAAGTCAACAGTATCCTGCGCTGCATCAAAGACTTCCCCACACCAGGAACTATGAAGACTACACATGGTAACAATATTCAGGAAATTACAAAACAGTCTTGGTCACACTAATGTTTGAAACACCTTTATTTCCAGCTTTCTTAATATTGTACCTACTTGCTGTGCAGCTCTGCTCTTAATAATAAGCCCGTTACAGCAGTGTTAATATCTTCTGTCTTTGCTCAAACAATTGTGAAAAGCCTGGCAGATTTGCAAGAACAGCACTATCAATGTCATTCAGTAGCAGATTTTCTCCTTTATACAGAAATAGAAATATGAAGAAAAGTACTCAATGCTTAGAGAGAAAACTGACCTAAGTTTTAATATAATTGTCATTCCAGTTTAAAAGAAAGGCGTTGCAGGCTACGTATTATAGAGGGAAATGACTACAGAGAATAAAACTGTCATCTAGAAAGACACTCTGTGTTACATTTTATATATCAAACTACTTCTTATTTTTCTCAAGAGTGGGTTTTCTTAGTGGTTTGTTCTCTATTTTTTCTCTTGGCTACCAACAGGAAACTTTTCTGTGGCCATTACTAGGGTTCCCACTGTACTGATGACCCATAAAGGCTGTTAGCCATTTGTGAATGTGTAACACTGAATATTTTGCAAAGTTCATCAATCTACATTGCCAAGTAATTAATGTCAAAGAGACAACATATTTTTATATGCATCTAATTAATGTAATTATAAATGGGGGGAGTAAGGGAGGGAAAAATAAGTAAGCAAAGCAAATTAGTACTGCAGAGGTCCAGGGGATTAAAGAGTAACTTTTTATTGCTTGTTCAGGAATATGTGAGGGTAGGAGGGCTTGACAGACTCCAGAGGAAGTTGATGGACTCCAACAAGTACAGCAACCAAAATAAAACATTCTTTAGCTTTGAAGGAATGTAGAAAGCGCAGGACAAGGCAGTCCTCTGCTATATTTCAAATACAGCTTCGGTCAACAGTGAATTTTCATTTTAAAACTAATTAATGCATTGTATCAGACTCTGTGCTTGCTCCTTTCCTGGTGCTACTCTAGTGGATAATGAGGTGGCTCCTGTACAAACAACAAAGGATTCTCGGGGGGAACCCTCATAAGGATGGGAAAAAAGCCAGCCTTGGTGTGCCTTGCCTTTAACCATTAGTATATGGGGAAATTCTCTGAGTAACAAAAGGCAAGGGTGTGAAATGTACACACAATAGACAATTGCTTATGGAGCATAAACATCCTGTTGCTGCAGCTAGATGATATTTCAGAACTGGTCTAATCTAACTTTGGATGGAGAAAGAATTTAACTAGATCATGGAGTCATAGAATCATAGAATAGTTTGGATTGGAAAGGACCTTAAGATCATCTACTTCCAACACCCCTGTCATGGGCAGGGACACCTCCCACTAAATCATGCCACCCAAGGCTCTGTCCAACCTGGCCTTGAACACCGCCAGCAATGGAGCATTCACAACTTCCCTGCACAACC
>JAOEHY010000723.1:7451-26419 GCA_025447955.1 Psilopsiagon aurifrons | reverse complement strand
TGGACAGAGCCTTGGGTGATATGGTTTAGTGTGAGGTGTCCCTGCCCATGACAAGGGGGTTGGAACTGGATGATCTTGAGGTCCTTTCCAACCCTCACTATTCAATGATCTTATTACTGCAGGTGAGAATTATGGAGAGTTATAGATACAGAGAAAATTGATCTGAAACGTCAACCAGTGTCCAATATCTCCCAAAATGGAGAGCAGACCTGCAGGGATTCTGGCAGGTGTATACCACAACAAGTAGCCTTCAAAAGAGATCTTTCTTTATTCTGTGTGGGAAGAAGCAGCAGTCTTCTGGATTCTTCTGCTGAAAATCCCACTCTTATTTCTCTAAACATAAAGAGAGGCTGTTCTTTCAGGATATTATTAAGAGCCTGGCTTCCCTTGCCCCATTTTCTTTGTTTTTATCCATAACAGGATCTCTAAGGTCTATTATTCCCAAGAAGTGCAGTCCCAGTAATCATCCTCACTGCATCTAACCCAGCTGCAAATCAGGTGGCACAGTGTTAATGCTCTTTGAGTCAACCCTACTCTCACATTTCTTCTGGGACAATTTAGTTTCCTGGGAAACATTGCCCTAAGAAAATCTTGGCACAGTCACCAGATCTTGGGAGAGAAACTTACTACTCTGGACTGTTCTCCCTCTCCCGCAGGCTTGCCACACTAGACCTGATTGAACAGCTGCTGCCATACCAATTCCCTGATTGCACAGCCTCAGATCTCACAGAGAAACCACTGTGCTCTAGCAAAGAAGCCAAAGTGAGGCCACGTTGAAGAGAGCACTACTCAAAACAACAATGATGAGACTGAAGCTGAGGATAATCTCCAAGTGGATTCAGGTGACTTCTTCCCCTGAATCCCCCCTGGAATCAAACACTAGGTCATTTTTGTTCCAGATATGTATAGGTTACTATTGCAGGAGCTCAGAAAAAACACATTTAAGAAAACAAAATGTTAGCCCTCACCTTTGGGAATAGCAGTGCCGTTGCCGGAAGCTGACTCCACCACCACAGCTCCGACTGCACTTGCCCCATTCACCCCAGCTCCCCCAGACATCAATCTGCCGTTTCATCCGGTGGCCCTGTAAGTAAAACCACACAGACATAGCAAACAGGGATGGCAACACAGGAAAAAAGCCACAAAAATGAAGCAGAACTCCTATGTGTTCTCTTGCTGGGCTGTATTCCTCGCATGAAAAGTGGCAGAGAATACTACATCAGAAGCATCAAGCCTCAAATATTTCAAGAGTATTGGCTTCCTGAAGTCACATAGCACATCCAGCTTTTTAATCTTCCTTAAACTGTTACCGTTTGTCTATTAATAGAATCTCAGCACTTCTGAATAACCACCTGAACAAGGATAATATCTCCCTCTCAGCAAGGCAGCAAAAGCAAATGTAATACTTCAGGGACTATGAACACCGTCACCCCACACCAGATCAGTGGAGCCACTTACTCCCAAATCCTTGGCTCCAAGACAGATACTTCAGAGAAGTAAAGAAAGCAATAAAGAACCCCTTTTTACTGCAACAAAATTCTATACGTGGACCCTTTTTCTCCCTACCCAACTGTATCTAATGATGAGGTCAAGGTCTGCTCCATCATTAGCTACAGCCTTAATTAATTTTGTGTTTAGAAAGTATGAACGCATACTGGCATTAAAAGAAATGATAATATAGACAAGAAGTTACAAATGCAATGGAACCAACCAAAATAACATTGTTTCAGCAGCATGTGAAGTATCACATTTTCAGGAAAAAAGGGCTCACTGCAGCTGCTGAGATCCACACACAGCAGGACGTGGCGGTTTAGGAGAAATTAAATTGCAATACTCTGAGAAAAAAGAATAATTGCAAGAAGCAACAGGATTAATGTTGCTTGGGAAAAGAAGGTAAATGCGGGGGTACACAGGGAGTGATGCTGTGAAAAGGCGGTTTGTTGTGCAGCTGCACCTGCAGGGCAGTTTATGTATATATTATACAACTGAGAAGGTAATGCATACCACTTGGGCACTTGAACATTTGGGGTACTGAAGAGTGGGCAGGCAGAGAAACAAAAGGCAAAAAAACCTGATACATAGTCTAATTCCCTTCCATGTGCACAGTATCCCACCAGACCTACATAACAAAATCACGGGTCTGGGTGCCAATCCATCCTCTAGTTTCACACTGCTCCTTTTGACTTGCACACAGCATCCCTTGTTCCCATCTTCTGTTTCCCTGTTTATGCTCTCTTTCCATTTTTTCCTGTTGTCCCTCATGCATCCTCATGCAAGCTATTCCCTGATTGTCACTCAGCTAGTAAATTGGTTTTCCGCTGGAGTGGAGGAACAGCCTAGAAATAGAGAATTTCACCATAGCAGGGATATTAAACCACCCAGGTCACTTTCCAAGGCCTACAGAGAAGGCACAAGCTCCTCACTTTACAAGCATAATTTTCACTTCAGTTAACTGATAACTGCTTTTACATAAGACATCCAGGTCTCTCCTAGAAATAGCAGCTAGCCGAATACATTATCCAGTGAATCCAGCTCGGGCAAGATGCATGAGTTAATCCTCCCTTGTAACTTAAACAGTTTATGTAATTTTCTACACATAGTCCCTGCCTGACTGTATGCTCCTGAGTTACAGTCTTGTTTCTCTCTTTCACAGAATACTTTCCTGCTGCTGGCAGAGCAACAGTCAGAGATATTAGCTGATCATATTTATGCACTTGTTACCAAATTATCCACAACTACTTAGCTGCAGAGTCATTCCAAATTCTTCCTGACTACTATCTATATTGCTTTAATGTGAAACACTTTCTTCCTAGCCCATGCTACTTAATTTGCTTCACAAAAGCTTTGTACAATTCTTTCTAATACTTCTGCAACCAAAATCCTTCAGGACAAGTTTTCTGGTTCAGATTAACTCTGTTTGCCTTTACCCTGCTCACCCAACGGAACTACCCAGGTCACAGCCACTTCTACGTACCTTCCCTCTGCCAAGTCAACATCTCCCTGACCCCTTGCCAAACCCTCCTCCCATTTTTCCATTCCAGGTATTGAGCTCAGTGTTTGTTTGCTTCATTCTCACTTGCCTTTTTGGGAGTAATCCCATGAACAGTGTTTCAGCTTTCAGCAAGGCATCTTATTTTCCCAAGTTTTTATTTCAATCACCTAATTCCTCCTCCTGTAATCTCCCCTGCCTTACTCTCCAAAGAATGAAACCACTCTGTTTCTCTGCAGTCTTAGTCTTCTGTATCAACTGACTGATTTAGGATCAGTATTAACTCACCCTGGAAACAAGGGACTATTCAGTCAGCATAAGAAGAAAACATGTAGATAAAAATCCAAAGGAAGAGCATTTGAAAGTCAGATTACTGGAAGGCAATTAGGATAGAAAGCCCTTCCCTGACACACACACCAACCTGATAAATATTCCAATATCCCTCCTACAGAAGTAGCATTCTTGATTCCTATAGAGAGTAAATCTGCAGGGACTCTTTGTTGTGAGGCTTATGCATCTGCAGAGTGCAGGAGCAATCATTTTGTCAGTATCACTCCATTTATGTATACCTGAAAAGGAGCATCAGCCAGAACAGTCATCCCAGGGCCTCATAATGTTAGAGAAACATTTTAATAGGGGCCCAACTCCCACATTCAGAAAACTGTGCAATGTCCTCATTATTCAGAGCTGCATGCATGTGTATATGGGCAAATACAAAGCTGCCTATTTATAGTAAATAAGAAATCTATTTTTACATCATCTGACAACAGCATGGGTTTTGGTGCTGACAGCTAGTTTCTGTTCCAAAAAGCCTCTTTCTGCTCTCTTCAGACTCTGGGATGCTTGTACCTGTTGTCAGCCAGGACAACTGAACCCTGGTCCCTCCAGGACTGCAGATATAAAAATTGACAGATTTCATCACTGTTACCAATTCATTTGTTTCCATCCCTCTCTCACTTCAGCTTAACATGCACACAAGAACACAATTCCTTTATCTGCATAAAGTATATATTTTAATGTTTCAGGAAAAGACAGAAAATGCAGGCAGCCATCTTAGTTGTCTTCTAAAAACTTCAGAAAGGACTGTCACTTAGTGGCCAACTGCTCTATCTAGTTTATTGCCTGCAAAGACAACAGAAAGACACACATATTGATGGTGCAAGTGACCCTGGCACCACATGCTCTCCTTTCTCATTGCTCTCCCCTTCCCCTGCTCCTGGAGGGGTGAGGAGGAGAACTGACAGAATGTAACTCCCACAGGTTGAGATAAGAACAGTCCACTAACCAAGGTATAACACAAATCACTGCTGCTACCACCAATAATAATAATAAGAAGGGAAATAACAAGGGGAGAGAATATAAAACTAAAAGGGGAAAGGGAAAAGAAAGTAATAAACACAAGTGATGCACAATACAATTGCACACCACCTGGTGACTGATACCCAGCACAACCTGAGCAGTGACCTGGGCCATCTGGGTGACTCCCCCAGTTTCTATACTGGGCATGATGTGCTGTGCTATGGAATACCCCTTTGGCTAGTTTGGGTCAGGTGTCCTGTCTTTGCTTCCTCGGGACTTCTTGTGCCCCTCCTTGCTGGCAGAGCAGGAGAGACTGAAAAGCCCTTGATCCGGGTAAGCATCACTTAGCAACAGCTAAAACACTGGTGTATTATCAGTGTTGTTCTCAGACTAAAGTCTAAAACACAGCACTGACTGCACCAGCTATTGAGAAGGAGAAAAAATAACTGCTACAGCTGAACCCAGGATAGGCAGTGATTTCATTTTTATGAGCACTGCATTGCTTTCATCAGTTCCTAGACAGATGCATTGCTGATATAGCTGCAGCATCTGCTGTTATCAAGCCAATTGTGTTTGATAAAACCAGCAAGCAAAAAAAGCTATGCCTCTGAGTCAGTAGAGCTCCAGACTTTGTCTTCAAGGAAAATTCCAGTATGCGTCAGACACAAACAAAAGAATTCTGGAAAAGGATAATAGGTACAATGTAATATTTATTTCTGTATATGAAACATACACTGGAAGAAGAGTTATGAATAAGACTCAGCTCAGGTAGAAAACATTGGCAGTACATAGGAACACTTCAGAAAGGGACCGTGAAAGACTTCTCAGCCAGTCTGATGAGATACATAGGAAACTGTGCATGGGAAGGGGACTGTGCTCCCCAGATGTATGCATTGCAGACATGCAGTGACCCACACAGTTCATAGAACCAAAATGTAGACTAGTAATTGAGCATGAATAGTATCCCAGAGCCTTGTTGCAGTCAAAGACAGCTCAAATACAAGCAGGCTATCAAAGCAAACATCAACATACTCTGCAGTCCAAAGTGAGCTGTGAAGGTCTGTAGCCACAGGTCCAAACAGCCTACATGCCAGCCAGGTTCTTACCCATAGTGTTTCCCTCACTCCTTGGGCACCTTTGAGGGCCTAGAGATAGCCAGTCTGAATTATTCTGTGATTCTTTGTGCTGCCTTTCCAGTCTGACAAGCACCAACAAAACTTCACATTACATCACTCCAACAATCGCTGCTCAAAGCACGTGATTACCAATAACCATACCATGCTGGAGAAGTTTTGGACAAGATTAATAGTTGCTTTTAGCGCACCAGGTCACATAACTTTGGTCCATCGAGCTGCAACAGAAGCACCTTTTTTGGGCATGGTAAAGTTGTTACTGTGGCTTCTTGGGCTGAGTCACACAGTTACTAGATTTCATTCAGACCTGAATTAAAATCTCTTCACCAGCACTGAGAATATGGCGGGAAACACTGGAAGTTGACCACAACACACAGTACAATTGTTGTCTGCTGGAAACAAATATTGCAGTCAAAAATCAGACTCTCTTCAACCTTTTTTAGCGTTTCTGAAGTGACCCTACATCCTTTTTCTAAATAAGTATCTACTTTCTGGAGTTTATAGATTCTGAAATAGTGTTTATTTTGGCAGATCCCTGAACTGTAGCCCAACTGCTGAAACATGTATGAAAGAAGGGTGAAAACCAAACACTTCACAAAAGAAAGTTATCACCACAGTAATTTATTCCATAATGGTTTCATTGCCAATGTCTTGGCGAGAAGTGTCCAGTGAAAAACACAGCTTTGCCGAGTTTGGATAACAATTGCTTAGAGAAAAGTTAATAAGGGAAGGGGAGCCAAAAAGAAAACTGTTAAAGCGCCCTGAGGGCTGCTGCCTGTGGGCTGGGAACCAGTGGCAGGGGGCCCTCCTGAGGCAGCCCAAGGCAGGGCACGGCCCCAGCCTTGGGAATTGGGCACTTCCCGCTGAAGCCAGGCTCGGATCTGGGCTGCAGGTGGGCCTGGCTCCTCAGGGCCCGCTGCCAGGATGGGCAGGGTTATGCAGCACCACTGGGCAGGAGCTGACAGCCCTAGGGGGCTGCAATTGGGTCCTGGGCTGTGGGAAGCCCAGTCAGGGATAGCAAAGCCCAGTGGTGTCCTCAGGGTCCTGACAAAAACAACACACATAATAGATATATCCTTACACCATGTTGCTTTTCAGGATGTGAAGCATTTCCTTCTTCTTCCTATACCCAGTACTATAATGATGACCACCTATAATGCTACCACACAGTTAAGCCCTGCAAGACATGTGGCATTCAACACTCACACTTAATTGAAAGTGAGCTGAAAAAATTCAGCTTCTCTCACACATTTATAATGTAGATACATGCTACTATTCCAATGGAGGCATTTTCAGGATAAATCCATCTGCAACTGGCAATGCTATTAGCCAAAAATGCAACAAAAATTAGGCAAATCAATCAGAACCACATCAGCAAGGCATGTTTTTAATAATCCCATTGATCTTGGCTCAGATACAGCAGGTTTGAAAAGAGCTTTGAGGGTGAAGAATGCCAAGTACCATTTTTATGAATAATGAATAAGCAATCAAAGAACTGCATTTGAGCGAAACTAGAAAAACAAGAATGAAAGTGAACAAGATGGTGACAACAGGAAGTGAAATAAAAATGGTACAGGAGAGGAGAGTATTGTATTAAGACAAACGGCTTCACAAAGAGTAGGAAAAAATAAAAGGCTCCCAAATTTTAATGGCTTATGTTTTATACTCACTATATATATCTCCTTTCATTCCCCTCTACCAAACTAGCCATGGCTCTTTAGTACATCCACTCTAACAACCCACTAAAATCCATCAGTTCCCCTACATCTTCATCTCCGCAAAACACTTCAGGGTCTCCCTACACTATTTAACCCTCCCTCCTTATTGTACCCAGCTCTTTTCCATGTTCCCTCTGTTCACATCCCCAACACTCCTCGCTCTTGTACCTCTTCCATGAGACTGTCCCATCATACACACAGCTCCTTTCACATTCACTGCCCTCCTGTCAGCTGCGCAGGACATGGTGCATGCCTCACCCACTGCAGAACCAGGTACATGTTGGATTGCTGGCTAGTGTGCAGAGCAGATAATAGTTACTCTTTAGAAATGGAAAGCCTTCCAGAAAACCTGGGTGGCCTGAAGCTGGCTTGGGTATAAAAAGAGCTGTCTAAAAAGATACAGCCATTGCAGAGAAGTCACATTAATTCTGGGAATTCATATGGAAGGAATCGGGGACATTCAGAAAACTCCACAAAGAGGAGCATTGTGAGAAAACTTTATGACCCCAAACTTATTTGGAAAAGTGGACAAAACATACGACATGAAGTCATCAGAAGTTGTTTATCCAAGGGGCCTAATAGGAACTTGAGGGTGGAATGGATTAACTGTTTCATATTAGTAGACAACACACTCAGCTAAAACCACTTTGGCATCTGATTATTGGAAAGTGGAAAATCTGACACTGGTTTACAAAAGGATCCTGGAGGAAACCAAGGAATTGTATACCCACATATTGTAAAATTGATGTCGACTGATAAATTAATAGAAATGATAATTAAGAACAGAATTAGCTGGCACCTGCACAAACACAGTCTATTTGGGAAAAAGTCAACAAGGCTTTTTTAAAGGGAAATCCGTCTAAGACTATTACAGTTCTTTGAAAGATTCACAAACATGTCCGCAAGGGCAACCTGTCAGATTCAGACTGCCAAAAAACTTCCAGCAAAATCCTTCACCTAAAGCTTTGAAGGAAGCTAAGCAGCTGGAATAAAAGTCCTTGCATGGCTGATGAGCAGGTGGCCCAAAGACAAAGGTAGGAGTGAAATCTCCATCCACTGCAAGAATGGACATTTAGCAGCAGAATTGTGTAAGGAAACTTAACTGCTCAACACACTTAGAAGTTATGCCAAAACCACAGAAGTAACAAAGGCAACTGATAAGGGCAATTCAAAGTAACAAAGGACAACAGAGAACCAGAGACAAGAACTATAGAAAGATAGTATAGTGTGACTTGGCACTATAATGACAGTTGTGATTTTATGTAAGCAACTTAAGTGATGCACAGGAGAAAACACAAAATTATTACATATGAGCTGGTCTTTATAACTCAAGTGGAGGCTCTTGGTCTTATGATAGAAATCCTCTGATGATAGAACTCTACATGGCTTTGAGATACTAACCAAATTCAGGGAAGAGAAACAGAGATGTCTCCATCTCAAAGGGTTCATAAACTACAAATGACTGGAGACTGGAAGCATATTGGGGAAAATTGTACCTGCCCACCAAATCTTACAGCGTTTTCTAGACACAGGATCGTGATATAGCCAGAGATAGGATAGAGGGCAACATGAACTGTACAGTACATTATTACCCAGTACAATCATTCCTGTGCACTTTTTCTACCTTTTCTTCAATAGGAACATTAATAAAATCTCCTTCTCTTTCTCCCTCCTCACAGTAATTTTCACTGTTTCTGTACGACCTTAACTTAGGTCTTTCTGCACTTTCCACCCTTTGTCAGATCTGGTTAAGAGGTTTAGAAGTTTAGTCAATGGATTAACAGTGTTTAAACAATAACAATGTTAATTTCTTCAGAAGAAATTAAAACCAGCATATTTACCTAGAAATGCAGACCCATAGGAAGCAATATTGTCCAGATGAAATGTATTTGAATATGACTTTCAGCCAAGCCTCAGACCAGCCTTTACTTCAAGCACACCTGCAGTATAATCTAGGTGCAAATATAAGTACTGAAAATGATCTATTAGCTAATGCTTACAGATAAGAAAACATTACATAAAACTCTTCCCCTGATCAGCAGCTTTTCCATGAAATAGCCTCATGATACGTGCAAATCAGACATTTACAATCTGGAAGGAAGGAATTCCAGGCGCAAAAATTTGCCAACATGAAATCAGAGTTGTAAATCAGAAATTGAGGGAGAGAGAAATCTGATGTCATATTTACTAAACATAAAGCAACCCCAAAGTGTACAACAAATGCACACAATCATTCCAAACACACACACAGTAACAGAAGAACTATTCATATGGAAAACTTTCAGAATTTATTTTCTCTAACCACTAGAAGCAATGTTCCATCAGCAGTAGCAGTAATGGACATGACGAACACTTCAACCAGGCATTTTCCATTGTTGTCACTGTTCATAGTCTTCCTAGAAGCAATGACAGGATGGCCTGAAGTTGCACTAGGCTCTTCTATCTCATATAAAAGACGGAGAGCCATCTTTGGTTTCTGTTTGTATAGCCCCCAAACACAACTCTTTCTAACCATCAGGCTGTAGCTTCTTGTATTATGACAGGGCAAACAGTAAAAGGAGCTACAAGTAATGAGCAATCTTCTTTTCCAGTTCCTTCAAAGCCTGGTGAAAAGGGACAGACACTGCAGGTGCTGTATGGTAAGGCCCTCTCCATGTTCTAGCAGGAAAGGACTCTAGTGGGTTCCACCAAGGACGCAGCATGGGGCAGCAACTTTTCAGCAACCTGCACCTTTGACAAGCAGGAATCACTCTCTTGCTCCTTAATGGTGCCTGCAATGTCTGGCAGACAAACCAGCCACTCAGACTGCGAGCAGAGAGAAAATGTGGGCAATAACCTCAGCTGCTCTTAAAGTCTCAGCCCTGTCAACATTTCTGCCCTTACTCTGATTGCTGCTTTCACTTGCCTAACAATCAATAAAGTAAAAACAAGTTCAGTTACTCCACTCCAAAAGTAAAAGTGACGAAAACCAGTAGGCATCAATCTATACCCTTTAATTACAAGCAGACATGAATCCCTGAAGACCCATCTTCTCTGTCCTTGTGTAGATCCACAGTTCACAGGTTTATAGATATACTTCCATTAGTACTATCACTCTGTGTGTTTACAAGTTCATGCTTTCTTTTTTCTGGGACAGGATTTGTCCAGGCAGCAATCATTGTCTGCATCAGAGCACATGATGGACATAAGAGGTAAACAGCTCATTCTGGAGTAAACAGTGCCTTTTCCACTGTTTCAGCTTTACCACCACCCTCTTCTTCCTGGGGTGTACACTATTCATTGCTGGAGGTGACCCAACCTTCTGCCTATGTGCTGCCAAACTGGCAGCTCATTTGATACCAAAATCAAAACAATTGCTGCTGTCTCAGCTACAAAGCTGCTCTGTAACTTTAGCACAGTTAAAGTGACAGAGCCCCAGTTGCTTAGAGATATGTTACTGTACAATTAAAGGAAGAATTTCTCATTCAGTGTGGAGACATGCAACATGTCATCTGACAATTGCTTATACCTCTGCAGCCAGAAATTACAAAAGAACAGCAGGGGAAGGGACCTTTTCAGTGCTGTGCTACATGGATTAAAGTGATTTTTCAATAAGCCAGCCATCTTGGTAAGGCCCTGATGGAATGGAGAATGGTGTAAACCAGCAAGCAATTCTCCAACTTATTTTCCCCACCATTTCCCACCAGTATTCCCTCCCTCAGCTTTTAGTCTCACCTCTCCTTCCCTCCCTTTCACCCACCACATAAGTACAACATCTGCATGTATAGCAGCAGGGTACCACTCCCCCTCTGTAGCAGTGAAATGGAGACATGCAGGCATTGCTTTTTCAGAACTGTCCCACCTTTGGGAGCTCACGCAGTTACACTGCTCGTTTGGTGCATAGCCTGACCGAGCACAGACTTGCATGCCATCACTAGAGCCAGTCCTGCCAGCCCTGACTCTCACAAGCCAACCAGCTCTTGCTATTGTTCAGCCTGCTTGCATTAGCGTCTGGTAAGGAATGGCCCATGTGAAACCAAAACCTTTACTTTATTCCCTCACAGAAGAGAATTACCACAGCAGAGTGCTTCAGTGCTGCTGAATCTTCCTGCTTCCTCATTGCTTGACAGATCTGACATATCAGGGAAACAGAAATTAAGTGGTGGCCAAGCAAAACCTTCTCCTTCCATTCCATATAGCTTCAAGAGGAGCTACTGACCGCAGGCAGATAACAGAATCTAATGCTAGAGAGGAATATCAGCCTTCACAGCTGCAGGATGTTTCAGTCATTTCCCTTCCAAAACATCACCAGGTTGGAAATAGGCAGGTGAACGAAATTTAGGGAGTTCCATTTCTGGTTCTTTTGGCATACAGCACCACCTTCCATTAGGTATGAGATAGCAAGATCTCATTTAAGCGTATTTCCATCTGTAACATAGGATGTCTGTGACGACTAACAAACTCTGCTTGATTTCTGGCCTCTCATCCCTACTTTTCAAAGAAGGCCTAAAAAGGATTTGCAAATGCTGAATCTGGGTATAGAAATGCATAATTGTACTAGAGATTAAAAGTTTTGAACTCATTAATTTTGATGGCATATGTATAATTCCTCACTATTTCAACAAAACACTTACTCCAGGTGATAATTACCTCTTTTTTCCTCCCCTCTCTGTTCCTTTACACCTAACACATATCTTGCATCTTCCTTTGCCAACACTTCTACTCAGTAGGTCACCTTTGCTTCAGATGTCCAACTCATTTACATAACTGAAATTAAACTCAGAAAAACTGCTCTCAAGCTGCACTGAGAAAGATCCTACTTCTCCTCAGAAAGGAAGAGGAATCCCAGCTCCTAGTAGCTGTGCTCTTTTTCAGACAATATCAAATTAGTCTCACATAAAGGTTACCTCCCCGAGTAAAGCTAAACTGTGATTTATACCACTATGACCAAAGAAAGGAGAAAATCAGATAACCAAAGATTCATTCTTCTTACTTCAAGTGATAACTCTCTGTAGCTTTGAAGGTAACACCCCTTGAGCCAAAGGCACTACCAGCATTTTGTTATTTAATTGCCATGTTAGTCTTTTCATAACATACTGTAGTAGGCCCGATGACTTGAACATATAAGCTCTTTCAAGAATACTTTCTACAAAATCCTTGAGTTACAGATGTTGACAAACCTTAACACAAATATCTTTAATTTTTTTAACAGTGATCAGAAGAACATCTACTTACTGAAAATGCAGGAGGTAGCATCATTGTTAGCACGAGCAGAAGGAACAAGCTCTTCATCTCTGCCTTTGGGAACAGAAAAATTATTGATCAGTGTTGCTTGCTTCTTTGCTGCTTGTACGCAGAAAAGGTTCAATACCATACAGCAAAAGTGAAGGTAGAATAGTTTTATCGCTACACTCCCTGGGTAGATGAAGGTGACTGCAACAATGAAATTACCCTGCAGAGAAAGCCAGACTGTAATCACTGAGTGCAAATATTTTCCTGAACTTTCCTCTGGTATTATGAGAACACCATCCCCAGGCACAGTGGAAACTGCATGCTGTTGCATGTCTGCCCTCCACCTTTTTACTTATATACATGATAAAATACTTGAAGATTGCAATGACTTTAACCAATCCAAGGTAAGAAATTCCACAGTTCAAATTTCTGTACCCCATATTCACCCTGGGTGACTTGGTGAAACTTCATGTCTGTCTGTGTGTGATCTTGTTTGTTTAAAATCCTATGGTTAATCACTCACAGCTGTAGCTAGATTCAAACATCAGTAGCTGCATCCCATTTGCAGAGCTAGAAAGGAGATCACGCCACACAGACTGGTGTGGCAGCATACAGCAGGATACAATAATTCCCAAAAATCAGGGTATTACGCACATTTGGGGCCACAATACTTCATTGGTGCATTGCCTGTTGTTACTTTATCCTTCCTGAGCTGCAGTGACCAAGCACACACCAACCACCACTCGCCAGCATTTACAGCTGTGACCATAGACACTTCAGCCACAAGAGACTGCTTGTTTTCCAAGACCGTTTTCTCATGACCAGCTGATTAAGCCCAGAAAGCAGAGATGGACTAGATATTCCCAGTTTGTTTAACCTAGTCTAAGATGCTTTCTAACTTAGGAAAGGAAAGGGCAGAAGAAACATGGAGAAATCTTCCTTTCATGGTGCATAAATGCATCAAGGAAGAAACGTTTGTATCATCAGTCATTGTATCATCTGCTGTAATATTAAAACTTCTCATATAGCTCCTTCAGCCATCGAGCTCCTTCAGCTCCTGGCCTATTAAATTCAGATAAAATGTAGGATGTGTATAAAGTCATTGTTTCATGAAAATATGAAATCAGAAACAAAATACACCCTAACCAAAACCTGCTTGATTAAGCATTTGCATATTTCAGGTTACTTTATGATGAGCAATCATTTTTCTCACAGTGTTAGGTCTCACTAGATCACAGCTCATTACAACTCCCTAAGTCCATAGATACCACGGGTTTTGACACTCTGAACTTTCACAGTGCTGGGGATAAAAAGCTTGTTCTTCAACATTTTTCTTTCAGATGTAAAAACTACTAAGTGCTGAAAATCCAGTTACACCAAATTCTGTGTGCAAAATAGCAATGAACAGGGAAAATGGAATTGGGAAAACAAGCACTGATAATGTCTCTCCTATATACTGAGGGACTGTATCAAAGCCAAAAGGCATCACAGTTTTGGTGCTTGCTTAAATTTTTGTGCTGCTGTGCTTGCATGGGAATTGCTGTCATATGCCCCAAATTTAGCTTCCAAATATTTAGACCATCCAGCCTTATTAAACTAGTCAACAGATTCCAGGAAGGATGGTCAGAAGGAAGAACAGGGCCTTCTGTATCCTATTAAATCCTCCACTGCAAAACAAGCCTTATGCCTGATTCTCCGAGCTCTAACAAACTTGTTATCTTAAAAGCTTCCTCTAAGGTAGCATTCAGCATTGATCCCTTTTGCTTTTCTTTCAGCCACAAACATCACAGATGGGACTGGGGAATCTGTCTGAAACCTTCAAAAAAAGGTCAAGTTCTGTTTCTGGATTTAACAGCTTTCATTCCTTGTAGCACCTGGGATACAGCAGCATATGTTTATTCTGCTTGTTTGCCATTCTCCTCACTGAAGGCTGGGTATGCGGGGAAAGGAATGAAAAGGACAATGTCTTGCAGTGCTTTCACTTATAACAACAGCAGCTGCTGCTCCCTGTGCCTCCTGCCCATCCTCAATTCTCTTCAACCCTCCCCAGCTCCCTTTCCCCACTGTGTGCTAGAACAGTATCTCCAATCTCCTTTACCCAGAAACAGCAGTAGGGCCTGAGGGGAAATGGTGACTTTATGCTCAAGATATGGAACAGCTGCTGGAAAGCTCACATAGAGGAATCCCTGCCACAGGGCTAAAATATGACGTTATCCCAGCAAGAGGGATTATGAGAATCAGTTCACAGGAAGCAAGGAACAACCAGAATTTTCAAACAGAGCTGAGGTGTGCCCTACCTCCATTCCATACACACATTAACTGCTCAGGTTAGATGAAAAAAGGGTCAAAGTGGTGTCTGGTTCCAGCCACCTGCAAGCTCGGTCAAAATGACTGAATTCCAGACCCAAACTATGAAGCTGGTTTCTCTAAGAGATGCTGACCCAAGCTCCATTAAACACTTAAGAAGTTCAAAGTGGAATCTGACTTCAGCAGCTCTGGACCCTTCTATTCCAAAACAGTATGGATCAAGCCACATTTTGCAGAAATTTCAGAAACTTCAGAAAGAATGATATTAAGGTCCTTTCCAGCCCTAAGTATTCTGTAATTCTATAATGTCCTGGTGGCCTTTCTGAGCTGCCTCCACAGCACCTACTTCTCCCTGGCACTTTGGAGAGGGGACCACAAAGGAGATGGCTAGAATTTCATAACTCTGGACAGAACACAGGAGCTTCAGCACACCTGAGAACTGGGATAAGTGCCCTTATTAACCCTCAGGTCTTAACATTGAACCCACTCAAGAAAGAAGCTTTTGCCTTAACAAATAAAAGGTGCAGAAGAGACAGATGGGCAGTCTTAGAGATTCCTCTGTAACAGCTGGAAAAATATTTTAGTTACAAACTCTTATGCAGGGCCAGGCAAATTTAGCGACATCAGTCGAGTCTTCATTAAGACCAGGAGCATGTTTCAGAAATCAAGGACAGTTTCAATGACTTCTATATTTACTTTAAGCATGTAAATCCTGACTTCGAATGCACAAAGAAGGTTCAAGACTGCTTACTTCTACTTGGCCTCTTTTCCAAATAACTTCTCATCATCTATGCTTGTACGGAAACAAGACCTACATTGCCTGTATGGATAGGTAAAAATAACTTAGAATCAGCTGGCAAATTTCAGGGTTTCAAAAGCATAAAGTTAACTTTTGCTTGAGGGAAAAGATCCTGGGCTCGGATGAAGAGGCAGATTGGACTTTCAACCCATTTATACGATGGCTTTTTCCCTTGAAGAGGAGGGAATCCAAACTGGAAAGAAATATTACAAATAACTCAGCCATGCTTAAACAAGAGCTTAAGCTGTTTAGACTACAGAATCAGATCACAAAGTCAGAATGAAACAGGTTTCAGGAGTTTGGTTGCTCACAGATTTATCTGTCTGGGGTTTTCTCTATTTTTCTTTAAAATAATTGGACAGCCAGTGCTACATGGCTCTTCTCTGCTTAGCACATCAGACCAACTAGACTTCTTTTGCCTGGGAACCACATTTCTAAATCATCCTTTGGCCAAAGACATATACCATGTATGGGAATCAGGGACTGTTCTAGGGATGGTTCACAGGTAGAAGATAAAAAAACCCCTTGAGGCTTAAAACTTTTCTATTGCCAGACAAGGTTTAGCTGGGCATGCAATAAGCAGCAAAGCCACCCTGCAATACTAGGTGCAGCAAGTCCTTTGGTTCATTTTCTCTCCTAGCTGGGGATTTGGATTACCCAATGTGAATCTGTTACTCCCACCTGAATTAGTTCTGACACAGAAGCTGTCACAGAAGCCACAGACAAGTTGGACACTGCAGCATTTGCCAATTGGACACTACAATATTTGCCTGTTGCAATATAGATAGAAATTGCTTATAGTAAAGTTTAGCACATCCAGCACTAAAGCAAACTAAAGTTGTCACTGTGATCCTGCTACTCGCGCCTTTCCAGAATTTCCTTCCCTTTCCTCCACTCCCAACTCCACTCCTCTTTAACACATCCTATCTCACTCAGTTGTTATATTTTTAGAAGTTCGGTTGAAGGAGGTGGGAAGTCAGAAAGGATGATGATATGTTGCCCAGTTATTTACTGGCATGGATTTTTTTTAGCCACTGACTCAAAGCTTTTCATCTTCTAGTCTCATTTTCTAAAGTCCTGATTGCTTTTGCTTTGCTCTCAACCTCCAGTGTATGTTGGTTCCGGCTTGCTTTTACTTGCCTTGTCTGCCAAGAAGCGCCTTTTAAGTTTTTGGAGGAAAAGTTAGAAAAGGAAAATAAAAACTTACAGCAAAAAGATAAGATGAAGGCAGTGAGAGAAAAGAGCACCATGGAGCAGAGATTAAGAATAGGGAAAAACCTTCTTCTACTTTGCTGGGAGATGAGTTAGGAGAGCATGAAAACCATATCACACAGGCCAGAGGAACTAAGAAAGCAGTCACCACTTCAGGCAGAGGAAATCACATTCAAGATACTTCTTGATACATACGTTTTCTTCCCCAGCTATAGTAACTACCTTTTGTTTGATATTTTTCCAAAGAAAATCCTGGGCCTGATGTCCTTTGGGCTAGGGCAGATAAGCCAATTAATGTGCGTGTGCCTGTTAAAGTGGGAGGATGCTGAATTTCCTTTGCCTTGACCATGCAATGAGCCACGTTCATAAAGAGCTGTTTATATAAAAGAGCAGGGAGAAATGTTTATAACGTGTTTAAATACAAGAATGACTGAAAGGGCTTAGGAGGAAAGGAGAGAGAATAAAGAAAACCAAGACATGAGCTGCCCAAGTACAAGTTTTATGGAGATATTTTTACCATTGGTACCCAAATTTATTAATTTTAAATACATGCGAGGAGTAGAAGAATCCTCACCAAAAAAGTACTCCTGCTGAGATATACTTTTAGACAAATTAGGCACATTATGAAAGATAAACTTTATCTAGAATAACTTTAAAATTCACCTTGTTAAATGAAAAGAAAAAATAGTTACAAAAACTTAGTAATAAGCATAGGAGCAGAGCACCAGCTGGCTGGAGAACTGAGTAGTGGAAACACACAAGCATCTTCCAGATTGCTCCATCAACAGGCTTTCATCTCAGCCTTCAGCCCAATTCATTGCAGTCACACAAATCTGCACTGGGCCATTGCTTAATGTGACTGACTGAAACTGTTACTGTTTTTACAGAGGAATTCTACAGCAATACCAAGTTTAGCAGCACCTGGGAAAACTATAGCAGCCTCTGACATAGAGTTTTAATCGGGATACTGAAATCACACAGAACTGTAGTTGAAAATGATCAGGTGCAAAAGCAGACCTTGAAACACACAAAAGTTCTAGTAAGGGCTCATACCATACCCTGCTGGGAGGTGGGGAAGAGGCAGACTTGCTTCTTTCCCACTCTCCATAATACACAATGAAGTATTTAAGGTTTAGGTCAGCGAAGCAGCATCTTCCAAGTAAAGACGGTCACTATGCCAGTCCCCTGCAGGAGCTAATACAGTATTTCATGAAGACAATTTTCTACTTACTAATATCAGCTGAGAATCAAATTCCTGCAACTAGCCTTTCACTATTAGGTTTGCAGCTAGAGATCTATTATAAGGAGCAAAGATAGGATTCTGCCTTCTATTTTTGCACTCTCACTGTGCTTAGCTGTTAATTAAATCTGGGAGCATGTAGGGATAATGACAAGAGCACAGACCGATTTAGACAGTTAATTGCAATAAGAAACCACAACTGCCTATGGAAAATACACGACAAGGATATAATAATCCAAACACTAATATAGTTGAAGAAGAATGGCTAATAGCAATTTACTACTGTCCCATCACAGCTCAAGCTTCACTTATATAAGTGATTTAGCTTGATCTGAAACACTGAGCACTGCTGCTGTTTACAAACACATTAGCCAGCTGAGATTAATTAATCTCTTTCACTTCAAATCGTAAAGAATTCTTTAGGAGAAGAAAGGATTTCAATGCTGGAAAATCATTTCAAATATTATTTGGCTTCAGTCCATCCTAAACATAAACATGGCAATGTTTTGCACTGTGCAAGGGGTTAAAAAACAAAATTGTCTTACCTCAAAAGACAATTTCAAAACAATGTGTTTTTTTCTGCCTCTCTTTGCAAGACCTACATCTCTGTTCGCTTACAAAAAAGTTAGCATCACGTTCAACAGTGTGCTTGGAGTATACATAGGGAACACCTGTGTTTCCAAGCAAATTTATTTAAAGGTGACTAATAACATGGACAGGAAAACATGAGAGTATTTACCCTGAACCTCATGTGGGCTTTGACTGTTGCTGCCTCTACATTGTTTCTGGAACCCAGGGTACTCTTTTTTTAGCACAGCTAAATCACTTTTAAATGTACATATCTATATATATGTGTATATATGTATATACACATATATATATATGTGCTCACAGCCCAGAAAGCCAACCGTATCCTGGGCTGCAACAAAAGGAGCGTGACCAGCAGGTCGAGGGAGGTGATCCTTCCCCTCTGCTCTGCTCTTGTGAGACCTCACTTGGAGTATTGTGTGCAGTTCTGGTGTCCTCAACATAAAAAGACATGGAACTGTTGGAACAAGTC
>JAOEHY010000721.1:0-41244 GCA_025447955.1 Psilopsiagon aurifrons | reverse complement strand
AACACTGGCAACATACTCAAGTCAACAGGACTACTCATGCCCTAAAAGATAAGAATCTAGACTGATGCTGTAAAGCACCCATTCAATAAACCAAGAAGAGATTCTTTAGTACAGAGGTCAGTTCTAATGGAGATGAATTAACTTAAATTAACAGTGAAAGGACTAACCACTATCAAACAACATTGAGTATTTACTACAATCAAAGTGCCATTTATTTACAAAACAAACAGAACAGCAGCCCAGAAAAGTGATTGACTAAAAAACAAACAGTGTCAACATTTTGACTTAAATGATCTCTCTTCTCTTGAAACAGTAACAGTAATATTGACAGAGGTAGATTCTTAGTTCTCATTTTCTGCTAGCTACTCATGGCCATCTGTAACACTCAGCTGATTGTTATGAAAACAATCTCAAAGTAACCCATGAGCAGAAATATACCAAAGTTATTAAAAATGAGGAAACAGTTACAGATAAGAATATAGCGATGCAGCTGACTTAACAGTTCACTTCAGTGTTCTGTGAAGAACTTTCAGATTGGAAATTATAAATTGACCATGCTATTTAGAAAATTAAGACTTTTAGAAGTGATTTCAATATTAAGCCCTTCTGATGATGCATTCTGCACCAAAGAAACCCATTTAAATAAATGGATTTCAATTTCAGCTCTTCCAACTTCTATTGCACTTAACTTAAAGAAGATTATATTTGTTTAATCTTACAAGAGTTTAATGAAGAAAAAAAGGTTCTATATTAAATCATTCTAATCCTCTTGTTAATACAGTTTGTTTATATTCAAGTACACCATTTCCCTGATTATAAGATATAATCAAGATTGCCAGAAGTGCTTAATCAAGGAACTTTTCCTATAATTACTATTCAACATCACAGTATCTGCTGCAGAACCCACCCTAGGCATTTCAATATAACATCAGTCCAGACTGTATTTGCCCTTAATTTATTCATACCAGTTTAATCCCAAAGTTTTTATAAAGCAAAAGTAGAACATGCCCCCTTGCATGCCATCAAATAATGTTATATTTGGCTTTAGAGTGCCCTATAAACACTTGCATGTCACAATATATCTGGCTTGCATTTGCAATCATTTTCTTTTCATGCTAGCACTTCTTTCAATATACAGCAGCATTCACACAAAGCCAAGCTCCCATAGAGCAGAGCCTGCAGGAGCTGGGGGTACCACAGTGTAGTAACAGCTATTTGCCAGCACAACTGGACATAAATTCAAGAAAAACCTCAAAGAAAGGCCATCAGCCTAGTTACTAACAATATTAGAACAAAACTATTAAAGATGTTGCCCAGTAAATAAGCTTGCCAGGGCCAGTTTCTCCCCCTGTGACTTGCTTATCAGAGCAAACCTTGGGTTTTGAGTTCTCAACCTCTCAGAGGCTGGAAGTCACCAGAGATCAGGTTGAACATTCACCAGTGTCTACTTGAATTACGTAGAGCACTCAATCCGTAAAACCATGTTTCTGAAGTGTAATACTTCATAATTCCTATAACCTGAATTGATTAATTCAAATAGACTCATGAGAATCGTCTTTAAGATTTACTGAGGACATGGAATGGTTTGGAAAACAAACTGAAGAACTAGCAGAGCAACAAATTTGAGTGGAACAATGGAGAACAAAAATAAGGGAGAAAAGAGCAATTGGACTTGTGTTTTTATTGCACCCTTATTAGCTATTCCATGGTTATTACAAGATATAGCTAATGGCCTATTCAGGTTAACAATCCAAGTCAAAATTATGGGGTGGTGTTTTTTTCTAATCCTGTCATTGAATGCTGGAAATTCTCCAATTCCTTATATCCCAGATGGATCTTGCATGTGCAATATTTGAAAGCACATTCTTTATCAGAAATAAAAATATATAGAATCACAGAATATTTAGGACTGGAAAGGACATCAAGATCATCTATTTCCAGCTCCCTGCAGTCGGCAGGGACCAGTCATACTAAACCATGCCACTGAAGGCTCTGTCCAACCTGGCCTTGAACACCACCAGGGATGAGAAGTATATGCAAGTATGGTTGCAAGCATTTCTTACATGCACACAATCCTTAAGCTACTACCTTAATTCCCAAGTCTATTTTTATTCTCCTGCTCTTTTGCTTATTGTTGTCTTACTGCATATTCTATTACTACTTGTAACCTACACTAATCCTACCTCACTACAGTGCAATAATAAAGCAAATAATTACCTAAGGGATGAAAAGTGCATCCCTCAGTATCTTGCATAAGGACAAAAACTAAACATTCCAGCTACTCCAGCAACTCATTTCTCATTATAGAAAAAACAGTTTTAGGGATTTCACAAATTCTAGCTCAAGAGGCTCTCTGAGGGCACTAAACCCAGAAAAGGCACATGTGCACCATCACCTTATCAGTCTGCAAGCAGTACCCCTCCTGAACAGAAACTTCAGCTGGCTTAATTTAACAACAGGGAAGGTGAACAATGACCTTTCTCCTTATGAGCTGCAGCTCTAAAACAGGCCAATTCAGCCCACACCACAGGTTCATGCTTAACTGTTGTGCACAACCTCAGCATACTAACGTACATTCCCAAGCCAGATGCCTCAGGACACCCACTGCAGCTGGAAATAGGCTCTCACTACCAGAAGTTTCTACTTCATAAGACAATAAGGGAGCAAGCTGCTGATAGATGGCTACCACAAAACAAAATTCACCTGCTTTTTACACGACACAATGCATAGGCACAGATTCCTTCCACAAACCTACATGCAAGCAGTGTCAAGGCACAGGAACTGAGAAGGGATCACGGTGAGATAAACTGCAGGATGCCACTTCAGAGCAGGACTTCCTGAAGCCAAAGGGTCATGAGTTCTCTTTTGTTTCCTCCCCTCACTTGAATCCCTATTTCTTTTTCTTCAAGGCAAAGTTGAGATGGACAGCGCCTCTTCTTCTCCTCAGGAGGCCATATTTAATTTTAACTGTTTGGCAAAGTGAGATTTTAAGATAAGCTAGGTGGAAACATTATGTGCTTAAAGGATTTAAAATCTAAAACACTAAACTGAGAGGTATTTTTTCAGTTAAAAATGGCTATCAAAGTTAGAATTTGACCAGGTTTAACTATACTCAATACAATGAGAAGAATACCCTCTTTGTCTCAGAGTACCATCCAAACATACCCTCATTTGTATACAACTATTGTACCATTCGGGTATCTTGACTACAGAACTAAAACATTTAAGATCTATTTGGCATTGCTAAACACTGACAATCTTCATAACAGGGATACAAATAGTTATGCAAACAACTGGAAGAGAATAGAATAGGAGGTTTAATTTTTTGTTTCACAGGGAGGATTAGCTGGGCTGTAATAGAAATCAGCTTTCTACAGAAGCACAATTCTTATAACTAACGTTTTTGAAGGCAGAACAAATAAATACTAAAGATGAAATATGGTTATGTTACATGCTACCAATAGTATATGAAACTGCTATAGTAAAACATCACAGAGAATTTCTTCCCTTCCTTTCAGTTCCAAAGCAACTCTTGCATAAAGGCCAGCTGTCTCCCTAGGTAGCTACATAAGCATACACTGACCAGCAGAAATTATTACAATCACACTACTACAATCTTCTGCAGAGGAGGGCAATCATGCAGATCAGTTTCTTGCCAAACTGCTGTTTACTTTTAGTAACGTCCATTTAGCCCAGATACCCTTATTTTGTGTTTTGTTTTCAAGTCATCACAGAACTGAGAGATGCAAGAAGAGAAAGAAACAACATGAATGGTCCTTGGGCAAGAGCCATCCTGGGCTGTCAGGAACTAGAAATAAGAGATAGCATCTGTGTCAGCTGTGCAAGTATTGGCTCCCCCACACCTCCACATCCAGCATCCTTTTCAGGCATCCTCCTAGCACGATTTCAGACTTCGAGTCTCAAATATAAAGGGCTGCAATTTAAGAAGCCTGCAAGAAAATAAACCTTATAAGACCTCTTTTGTCAAGTGGCAAATAAAAAGTACAAAATAAAGTGACAACAATTTTTTAATTGCTTTTTAGAGAAACAGACTTTAGGAAAACATACAGTATTAACATCAATTTCAAACACACAAGAGATTATTTACTGCCAGACAGTTGCTTACTGTATGACCCTGTCAAAGGACTACAGGAGCAGCAGACTGAAGCAGAGAAGCTAGACACATGGAAAGAACCACTTCTTTACAGCATGTCTACACTACTGAATGCAAGATCTATGGGCCACTTCAGAAACCTTGGGCTTCAGTTTCTAACAAAGAACAGCAACATATGAACTTGCGTTCATGACTACTGTAATCAGTCTTCCGTGTCTTTGAGACAGCTTCTAAGGAAAATACAGGGAGACTGCATTAAATGCACTTGATCATATGATTTGTGAAAAACTGAACATTTAACCACAGATTAGAACTCAGCTGCTGTAGTAAATACAGCATTTACCAACAGAAGAGGTACGCAACCACTCCATAAGATACTTGCTCTCAAAGGTACATAGATCTCAACTTGAAAGGGACACTTCTTTTAATTTCTATCTAACTTTAAAATCAAGATCACAAAATCCAGGTTATATTTTTCTTAAAGTAAGTGCATACTCTAAAACACACAGGAAAATTCACCAGGAATTCGTTTTAACTGGAAAAAAGAAAATCATGTTTCCTGAAGCCAAAGGTCCTCAAATGCAACTCAGAGAGGTGAAAGCTTAAGCTTAAAAAGGTGCCACAAAGCTGTACACCAGCCACTAAGGACTATAATTTTAATTTATTCAGACACTTGCAGATGGGGATAGTTACTTGGGGTTGACCCAGGAAAGCACAAGCCAGGTCAGAGCCTGGAGCTCTTCATCATTCCACTAGTACCTAAACCAGTTAAACACCTACCTACACCAACACCTATATGTATTTATTGGTGTAACTGTAAGATCCCCATTCTACTCCTAACCCTTCTCCCACCACAGAACCCCTGAGCTTCATGTTCTCAAGCCCTCAGCCAGGTACCAGCTGACTTCCACCTCCACAGGCTCTAACAAATTGCATCAAATGAGATGCCGCTGTTAGTTAACAGGTAAGCACCTGCCTTATCCATTGCAGCTGTGAAGGCTCCTGGTAGCCTGCAGAACAGGTCTTCTTTAAAAAATTTGAGACTAGTAGAAGAGGTAATAAGATACTGAGACACTTGTTTATCCCCTTTAGGCTACTCAGAATAAAAATTATTACATCTTTTTCAATGAACGGCACAGTTTTTGCAATGCTCTTGCTCAGCCAATTAAGCAGAAAATACCCTGTGTGCCATTAGATCAGGCTCTTTTAGCATTTCTTCCCCCTCCAGCAGGACATCTCTCACTTTGTATATAAATATCTGAAAACATATCTACACAAGTGCATGACTTGCACTGGAACAGTTTAAAGCGTAGCTTTTATTGCATGATGATGCAGAAATCTGTCTTAGAACAGGCACATTTTATGTAGCTGCAAGCACCCTGCCACACTTCCTCTGTTAAAGCAGCAATTCCAACTCTGCAGCAGTCTACTGTGATGGAAGTGTTGCTTTATCAATGCATAAACAAACAATTGATGACAAGCCTTTTTTTAAGGTTTGATTGATGGTTTGGTAAGTGGGCTTGCCCACAAAGGGCAGGCATAACCAGGCAGCATTTGCCTGCTGTGAACCTACAATTTCAACATTATTATCACTATTCAGATAACTGAGCAAGCTCACAGAGCATATGCGAGGAGTTATCATGCATACAAAGTCACAGAAAGAGGAAGAGAGGAAGAAAATATGGAGGATTATAATGGGAAACATGCTGAAGGTGCATGGCAAGGACAGGGGACATAAATATGAAAGGACCATGACTTTTGACTACGAGTTGGTAAGGAAAAACCACAAGTACTTGCACACTAGAGCTCACCACCCTGACTTGCGTGCCTTGTCCTCATTCCTATGATTCAAATAAGATCTGGAAGAGCTTCCAGGACTCCAGTGCCAGTCCCACCCCTATCCCAATAATCCCCACCTGGACAGAGAGCTGCAGATGTATCAGGGACTGCCTTTCATACCAGAAGCATTGAAAGAAGACAGAGCTTCAAGAAAGGTAGCACACAATGTCCAGGATAAAAGAAGTTCTGAAGTGGTGGAATAAAGGAAATACTGATTGCAGGTCACAACAACACTGGGTTTTAACCTTTCAAATGTACATTACTTCCCTATTAAAAACTAAGGCAAAAAAAAAAGGAGGAGGAAGACCACACAAACAAAATCAAGCTCTATAAGAGGAGAGAAGCAGAGCCCATCATCACCAGGCTAGGAAGAATGGTTTCAGTTGCAAAAACACAAGATATATGTTCTCCCACTACATTTAGACACTACAATAATAAAAAGACACTATAAAACCACTGCAGTAAATCAGGAAGTTAGAAGAAATAAATAGGGCACAGGTTAATGGTACTTTTATGTATGTATTTTGGAAGATGAGCAACTGCAATTTGCCTCCCAGCACATGTCCAGTATTTGCTATAAGCTTAAAAAGCAATAAACTCAAATGCAACAGACCACCGATGCTCCTGCCTTCTACTCTTCACTTACCGCAAAAGGCAGCGGTAGCAACTCTCCTTGCTGCTCACATGGTACTGAAGTTATTCCAAACTCACCGGCCTGAGACCAGCCTCAGGCTGTACAGCAAGCAACCAAGCAGGCAGAGGAGTGCATCCTCTCCAAGGGAAGGGTGGCTCTGCACTCTTCTTCAGCTTCTCTAACTTCTTCCTCACCTACTCGAGGAGAGGAGCAAGCAGACAACCCTATCTGCAACTACTAGAATCTATACCTAACAAAACTGCCATTTACCAGGTTAAAAAATCAACTTACACAGACTTCCTACAAAACAAGACCCTGAGACATAGCTCATCACCAAAAGTGGCTCCTCCTGCTCTCCTTTGGCGGCTCCACCTAGAACCACCCCCATGTACCCAATCAGGTCCTAGATGGGGCACTGCACCCATTCAAGACAACAATTCCCACCTTGAGGTTGGCACAGGTTCAAATAATGAGAAGCATTAATCATTAAAGTCACCTGGGTTACAATGGAGGTGAACAAGTCCCTCATTTTAGGTAAGTGTACTTTATGCCTCAGGTTAATGTATTGACCTTCCCCCTGGACTGCAGCTCTGAAACTGGAGCTGGGGGATGTGTCCTCTGGTAGTCGGGTGTCACAATGGGGAGCCTCTAGTGGCTTTGTGCTGGCTCCTCTCATCTTTTGAAGCTCTGCAGTCTGAGGTCCGAGATCACAAAATAGACTTTTAACCCTTGCCCTGGTCTGGCAGGAGCCTGAAACAAAGGGCACTGTATCAGGAAAGTGCTCTGAAATCTTAGGGAACATGGTGAGGCAGCTGGAGTTTGGATGGGGGTTTGCCTCCACCTCTTCTGTACAAACAGAGAACATCAGGAGCACAGGAAGAGTTTTGTATTACAAGACTAAGGTGGTATTAGAGCATAAACTAGATATATTTTTAGCACCAAAAGCCTAGGTGTGCTGGGCAGTGCAAAATGTAAATAGAAAATCTTAAAACTCTCCTCCATCCATGCTATGCGCTCTGTCTAGAGCCCTTTTGAAGATGCCCACAGGCTTGTTAGCTGGACCAGCACCCCAGTCACCTCTGGATTCTGGAGAAGAGCCTTTTTGCTCCTCAGTCGGTAGCAATTGGTGGTTTAGGTATTTCCCACTCATAGGCCACAGGTTTCTTGAAATCCTGCCTGCCGTGCCCAGGTATCTGCAAGATCTGTAATTACTATTCAAAGCAGACTCATCAGTGTGTACCCAAACAGTATTTACATACAAATAGGACTGGGTTGGTTGTTTTCTAACAGGCTCCCATACATACCAGAGACTTATTTCTAAATTCTTTCACTGAGATTTTTACTGTGAAGTAATTCAGGAGAAATTTACACATCTTATTCATCTTCACCAAGACAGCCCAGCTGCCTACTGTTGTGATAACCCTGAATGTGCCAAAAAGCTTCATAAAACCTAGTCTCACTTGCCCAGGATGACTGACCAGGTTCTTGCTTGACCACTTGAAGCCTGTGACCTTCAGTCTCTGTTTGCCACATGGGAATACTTACACAAGCTGTAAATTTTTCTACTGGCTCTGCTTCAGTGCAACAGTGCCCATGCTTTTAAACTAGTACTTCTTGCCACCAGCCACAGAGTTGCACCTAATACAAACATGAATGTTTGCTAGAAGATATAACTGAAATTGTGCCTCTGGGCAGCTTACTACCAAGATTCTTATCTGTAAAAATGATATGTGTTTCCTATACACTTGGGGAAGATTAAAAAAAATATATAAAAAGGAAGCCAAAGTGTCCATGAAGAGCATTGATGAGCTAGATAAACATGGTTGACTATCATCGTAAAATTTACATGGTGTGTTTATAAGACAACAGAGACACCATCAGATGCATGCATGGTACATATATGCAGATTTCTTCACTGTATGTATTAGATTTTGCAATTTCCATTGTGAAAGACAGTCATAAACTGGCAGTTTTGTGCAGCTAAGTTAACACATTTTTTGTTAGTTCAATAAAGCACAATATTGCTCCCCTAAAAGCAAGAACATACTGGCCAAAAATATGCCCATCTATCTGCAATATTGCCGAGCAAATCTGCAGTTTTTAAATACCTGGTGGGTTTGGCAACAGCTAAATAGAAAGCAGACTGGTCTGTACTATTGCTTACACATATTTCTGTTACATAGCAATCTTGGATTCTTTAGGATGTATATTTGTAATTCTGACATTTTCTGATGAGAAAATGAGAGGAGAAATGGGATAAGTTCAGCCACCTGAAGTTACATATTAAGATTTGCAGAGGTAAATCAAAGACACAAGAAAAGCTTTTCTATGCAAAGACTGCCATAGCAAATTAAAAGAGATATTGACAAGTATAATCAATCCAGTAGAAATGAAGAGTATCTGCACCATAATAGAGGCTGTATGAAATCAGGCTGTGCATCAAGAGAACATAATTCATATTTCTGCAGGTAGATATCATGTACTCATATCTTATTAAAATACCCTAATACAGCATTTCAGACTACATTCTCAGTCAGACTCAAAAGGAGGTGGGGGCACCAGAGAAAGCAGATGGATTTTCAAATAATTATTAATATATTACTGAAGATAGCAACCCTATATTTAGGAAAAGTTTTGCTGTGGTGTTCTTTCAGAGGTACCTTATGGCCCCAGAAGAAATCACTAGTTAGTGGGTCAGGTAATACAACCCAAATTGGGGCCCATTGGCATTAGTAGTGGAGGTGCCTGATGCCCAGTCCTGGGACTGCCCCTGGCTTGGGCAGTGGGATGGCTGCAGCTGCTGACTGCGAACCCAGCTAATTTGGGTTTATATGAGTGGTGAGAAGGCCTATTCTTCTATTCCTAAAATACAAAAGCAAAAGAAACAGGGTTAGTGACAGTGATGACTTCAGTACATGCTGCAATTTCGTCTGCCGTGCTGAAGGGAAAAATGGAAACAAAGCAACAGAAAGAGTAGGGAAACAGCAGCATTCTACAGAGCAGTCTAGAGATTAATATATCTATATTGTGTCTGCAATATTATATTACTTATCATTTAACAAAACCCCTGTACACTCTATATTTGCACTGATGGAACCTCTGCCAGTTTGTTACATGTCCATAAAAGCTTTCAGCCAGTTTGACAAGGAACGGCTGTAGCTGACTTCGAAGGACAGGTAGTAATGAGGGGTGGAGGAATCAATTCTTCATTGCTCTCTAAGAAGGAAAACAGAAGTACTGAGCTAGGTTTAGACTACTTCCGTCCCTGGATTTACTGCATGTTGTAATACAATTACCTACAAGCAGGAATTCAGCATGCTGATAAAAAATGGCAGTGGAGGGCTGAATAAGCTACCTTTAGGTCTGAAGGACAATGGATTAAATACTGTAAGGATTTCATTCTGTGATGGGGTAAATAAACAAATTGGAGGTAAAATCCACACACATCTGTGTTGAGAGTATCTGACTGACTAGGTGTCAGGATGTTCTGTGTTTAAGAATCTCTAACCAAATACTAAATTCTAATTGACTTTCACAAGTCAATTCATACTGGATTTCACAAAGGCAGTTGTCAATGCTCTATGGTTGAACAGCTTATTGAATTAGAAGGAAATCACAATTCTGAGCAGACTGCATTCTGCAAGTATCGGTGAAACAGCTAAAAATCCCATCAAATATGATTTAGTAGGGAGAGGATTTATAAAAATTCCATTGTAAACAGGAGCATATTGTTCTGATTTTACTGCCATTGTTCTGTGAAATTAAGATGACTTCTACAAATAATGAACAAATGAGTTTTTGCTTATTGAACATAAGAAATACTTTTTTTTTTCCTTTACAAATGACCTCACAGATTAAGCAGTGTTTATATACTGCAGAAAGCTGTGGAGAGTTCTGTTTAAATCACCCTAAGTGATGTGTAAATTACCTCTAAATTGTTTAAATCACCTCCAGCACCTAAGAGAGTAAATTTTTTGTGAGAAGCAGCTAACTATGAATTTTCATACTTGGAATATTCTGATGCTTTGAATAATACATGAACATTTGAATGCTTATCCTCCCCTTGAGACCCAACTCACCTACCAGTGTTTGGGGATACTGGGGTTTGGCACCCTGCTCAGCAGCTTGCTTTACACAATAACCAGTTCCAAACAACTTAAAGAACATCAGCTGCAATGGTAATGTTTCTATCTTCTTGTCTCCAAAGTTAAACTATTTAAGCCAGTAGTTTAGGATTAAGATGAAACAAAGAATGTATGTTTAAAGAAGCCATCAAAATGGTCTATGATAGTGTGGAAGACAAAGTAGGTGCTACAATGGTACCTCTTTGATGTGGAAGCACAAGTTTATTGTTACTCAGAAAAAACTTACTTAATTGTCTGGAAGAAAGAGATTCCACAAAGGAAAAAAGAGTTCTTAACAGTGCAAACCAGCGCCATTCAATTGCACCAATTGCAAGTCAGCACAGCCTTTAGTCGTTGTTCTCAGTTTCATATTGGATGCTCTCATTTGTGTTTTCTTTCCACAAACTCATCTACAAAATGTGGAGATCCCGCATAGTTTACATCAACCAATCCCTCAGGTTCTAGAATACTGCAGGAAGCAATACGGATCACAGAACCCTTTATCCTTTTATGATATACATCTTTAATATGCATTATTATGGCACTCAAGAAACTTAAGTGTAATCATGCATACAGAACACATGTCATGAGCCACCGAAAAGTAGGCCTGCGGGTATTTAAGGCTGAATGGATGGGTGTTTTATTTATGACATGAATATGACAACTCTTTTAATGTAGTAGGAGAATGCACTAATGATTTTATTCATATTTTTAATGTAGACATTATTTGTTTTTAAAAATAATCCTATGTATTCTATTCAGTAACATGATGGATACTGAAAGCCGTGATGACTTTTCCAGCTGTTTTCTTTGAGAAGATCTAATAGCATGGTTAACATAGTTGAATTTTTTTTTACCATTTATGAAATTTCACTCTAGTTTTTGCATTCTGCTTTCATTCAATTCCTTGTTTTCAAACAATTCATTGTTTTCATGAGGTACCAGCTTGCTGTCCAGCAAGTCAATCTCAGTCCATATTGATTTGTGGTGAGGCAAAAGGACAGAAGAAAGCAAAAAGAAATGGCAAGAGGTAGCAAAAAAAAAAAAAAAGAGAAGTCCTTGACCTGTATTTCTTCCCTAGTGTGGCAGCCTGGCTTGGCTGAAAGTGTTGTGGTATATATATGCAAGGAATTCCTCTGATATAACTGGTATAAACTTAATTCTAGCCCCCCCTCAGGATGATATTTCTTCACTAGATTTGTCTAGTTAACATTGTGCAGCATGGTTATGATTCAGCAGAAAATATTTTCTAGCAGACACTTGAAAAACCCACAAGATCAATAGCTGAGGAAGAACAAACATACTTAGCATGTTTCTTTGTCCCTCCTCTCTGAAGTATCTTACTGCTGATATTCTTCAAGCTCAAACATTTGGACCATGATTTTATTCAGAGTGGTTTGGGCCTGTTCTGTGCCTATTTATACGATGTTAGCACAAGGTTCTCACTCTGCTAAGGATGACTGATTTTCAACACTGCTGATATCGAAGCACTCTTCAAAATAAAGGTTCTGATCATGTGAGCTACTGAACACTCAGATTGTCACAGTTCTTGAGGGCAGCTGTGTTATAACATGTCAGAAACATTTAACACACTCAAAGGCTTGCAACAGCTCTATTTGGTATCAATTTAAGTATGTAATGCAGTAGCATTTCACTATAGTATGAGAACTAAAATTACCAGGTACTGTTGTTACAATTGCAAGTATCTTATGTGAAGAAAGTCTAACTGGAGAGAAGCTGAAGCAATACTCTCATGGATGATTCAGTTTAGCAAAAGATCATTCAGCAGGAAGACACATTATGAGCAGTCAGCTCTTTACTTTTCTTCTTCTGGTGCATATGCTTATGTCTGTCTTATCTTGAAATTATGTCCATCAAAACAGGTTTCCAGACAGAATTTCCTAAGGTGGTGATCAGGTACAGATTTCACAAGATCACCCTGACTCAGCTTTGAATCTGACCTAAAAGTATTTGTTGTCACATGGAAGCAAACTACAGCAGTAAAATAACAAAAACACTGCTCGTGCCATTGTTGCCAGGGGTGCTGGTGAACAGCGCAAAAAAATGACAGACCAGAAATGAGATTACAAGAAGATAGGAAACCAATAGCTTTCATTGTCTATAGCTGTTTTGGTCATCTTTTTTTTTTTTTCACACAGAAGGTACTATATACTATATAAAACTGCTTTACTGTGTAGTAATATAAAACTTTAGTGTACCTTACTTTTTAATTTTATTCCACAATTAGCCAAGGCCTCAAATAGGAAGTAAACATGTACAAAAACCTTTTGCTATTGGATAACAGGCTGTCAAGAGAAAATGGAAAGTTTGATGTCTACTGGGTCATTTCTTCTTCCATTGCACACAAGGTAGAAACTTATATGCTACTGAAGTCGAATTCTTCCCTTCAAGGAAAACTGAAAATACATTAAAAGAAAGATTTAAAAGTTAATATTCCCTTCCATTCTGAATCATCACCTAGAAATCTGAGCTGGTGGTTTGTTGGGTTTTTTTTTTTTTTTCATATATGTACATTCTGTTTATTTTTACTCTACATTAAAAAAAAAATTCAAGAAAGGTGAAGGATAGGAGCAGGGACATAAGCCTAGAATTGGGAATGCTTCATATTATCTGTGTAATCTCATATTCATTATATGCAAACCCTCTAGCAATTCATCAACTCTGAAAGATCTGCAAACATTTAAAAGATGACAGCTTTAATTCCAGTACCATAAATTCCAAAATATGTTCCCAAGTGCAGCTCATGTCCATTAGATATCAAAAAAATAGGTGTTGTGCGTTGGTGGTGGATGTTGTTTGGGTTTCTTTTCCTTTTAAAATTACATTTCATTATTCACAGACCTGCATAATGTTTATCCAGGCAGGGCATATTTGATAATTTTCACCTCCAAAACTGAATAAACCCTGAGGATGTTCAAGAACAACAATAGCAACAAATAATATGAAGGGGTTTGAATTCTCGAGATTAATCTTTTCTTTCTATATCCCCTCGCCTTTTTTTACAGGTCTGGTGCAGTTGCTGGCAAAGAATATTTACTGATTTATTGTTACTGATAAGGAAATGTTAGTTTCACAGTCCTGGAACATAAAAATACTGCATCTACCAGTTAAGAAATGGGCATCTTCAAATTTACGGACCTACTGGAGAAATAAAAGGAACCATCCTTCTACAGTTTTCTACATTCATTGTCTTCATTTTGAGGGAGAGAACACCCAACACTTCTGTCACTGAACAGTACATCTGCACAAACCCATAGCGAATGCATAATGTTCTCACGCATGAAACTGGAATATAGAATGCCTTTCAGATAAACTAGCCTTGTTTGCCTGGATGAAGAAAACAGATTTCTTAGATTCACAATGCACCTTCTGGAAATCTCAGAGCACCATCTGGTTTTAAGTAAACAATTACAATTCATAAGCTAATATACCTACAGTGATTTACAGAGAACAGCTCAGACCTTTATCTCAAAGTATGATGACAGAAAATTACATAAATTTTTAAATCAATGCTTCCTGGAGATTCAGAATCAATGCAGATGTCCTTTTCTTTCCTCAGTATTGTATCTATTCCTAAATTGGATTGGATTAAACAACAGTAGATTGATAGAAAATATAACGCATATCTTTTACCTCAATTTGACTAAACATTTATGATGCTCCTAACGCAATGCTTTTTCATATGAATCTGCATGTACAAGGCTTGAGATTCAACTGAATTTCAATTTCCTCTTTGTCCTGCTACTACATTTGATGAAGCTTATTTGGACACGTGAAAATGGAAGAAGGTGATGTGGAATTAATTCAGGTCAAAAAAGAGAATGGGGAATAACAAGTAGAGGATCTCCAGTAGCCATTTCTCCCCTTGATACATAAAAAGGAAAAAGCACTGATATACAGAAAGTAAGGGAAGGCTCTTTACTGACAACTGTACCCATTCATAATGACTCAGGATGGTATCAATGTTTCACCAGGTGCTTGGGCCTTCCTAGTATAAATTTGATCCTCCTAGCGTGATAACAAGCTGCATTGTAAAAATAGTCCTCACTATTTCATACCTGGTAATATAAATCCAAAAGATGTTATGTTTTGACTGAGTGTCCTGTTATTTAAGTACTTCAAAAACTCATCTGTCTACCACAGTTCCTCCATTAATAACAGGCCACAGTTCATATAGATTTTTGTATTATATACAATAGAAGAAATGATCCAACCAGCTACAGATGGCTTGGTTTTATTCCGTGTGGTGCTAGCAGTTGATATTCATGTTATTCTTCTTACTATTATTCTTAAAGGTGCTGATTCTGAAAGACAGATTATCTGCAGATGAGATTCAGAATTAAAAGTATTGATCTAAAAGTATTATGAGAACTTGCATCTCAGTTCTGGTAAGTGAGGAATAACATTGCCATCTACAACCTTGCGAGAATGGTTACACAGAAATACTTGTAGTATTTCAGATGCTACACAGATATTTTACCAGTTCTGAATCTGAAAATGATTGGATTCCAAGGAAAGGAAATTATGTGATAAGGTGAGTTAAGGCGCAATGAAGCTGAAATATCCGGACTTAAGCATGGTGTTGGAAAGGTCTGAAAAGTTTTCATAGAAACTTAAGAATAATGGTGTTCTTTTAAATTTCAGGCCACTGTCAGTTCTTCAGTTTTTTTCTGAATATTCTAGCCTTTCATCCTTATGACAACTGCCATCAAAATAAAAAATTGTTTATTTAAGATTTAGTTCCTATCTCTGCTTTTCTCTCTGGACCTCTTCAAATTTTAAAGCTAGCCCTGCAAAGAATTGGACAATTGTCACAGGTAGCTTGAAGCTAGATTCAGGGTTGCAGCTAAGAAGTCAGAGCTGCAATAGCAATGCTTAATTAGTTGTGGCTTCTTCATCAGTTAGCAAAGCATGTATCGTCTGACAAACATTTGATATATCCCCTGACATCAGCAGGCTTTGGCATACCCCAGCCATTGCTTTCTCTCCTGCAGGTAGGATTTCTTCTGCAAATAGTTGGTGAATCTGTGAAGTGCTGCTACTTCTCTATTATCTTAATACTAACCTACAAAAGAGAATGTACCAGCAACTGGCTAAATGGATTTTAGACCCATTCAGGTTGTTATGATAAGCAAATTATTTTTAACTGTAGACACTAAAGTATGCCTGTAAATTTGGCAATATATTTTAAGAGATCTTTATGATATTGGCAACCTATGGAGAATAATTTAATAACAGGCTTAGATCATAATTGTGATCTTACAGCCAAGGTAAAAATACTACAAGAACAGATGTTCTAAAGATGTAATAGACTTTTGATGTTAGTGTGATCTGGAAAAGGGTAAAGGTTTGAAACTAAAATACAATTGTATAAGTTTGGGAAGGAGAACAGGGAAACAATCAGTACAGAACCTTTTAACCAATAATTAGCAAGAATTCAAATAACACCCAGTCTCAAATGGAATGTTCATTTCTAGGCACAGAGATTCAAACTGATACCAACAACTGTTGTAACAGTTCTCAACACATAGTTTTCAATAGCATTTTAGGAGTGGCATATTTCTAATATCAGCTGACTAGCAGATTCATGTGAGACAGAGCTAAAAAGAGAATCTTTCCCCTGGTGAGGAGTTCAACGCTTTAATATATAAGTGTTTAAAGCTGAAAGGTAAAGGGTAGCTAAGATTATTTAAGAAACCTGCTGTCTTTTTCCCAACAGGGTAGCATTCAAACACAGCGACATGGAGCAACAGCTTCTTGTTCAAATCTTTTGGGGGGTGGCATTTGCTCGAAACTTAAAGGACTAGAAGAATCCCAACAAAATAAACCTAACTTTATATTCAATATGTCAACTAAAAATGAAAGACTCCTAACTTTAAAAATAAAATGTTATGATAAGCCCACCTACTGCAGTTAAAATACTTCGAGCGATTAAACAGATAGATTTGGATGTTTAGATTCTAATTGACTTATTTCTTATCATTAATGTTAATATACTAAAAAAAAAAAAAGAAAATAGAGACACACATTCATTTCTGTGTTGGGCTCCCTACAGTTGGGAGTCTCTCTGAGCAGTAACTCATAGTTGCAAATAAGGTATTAAGCTGAAAAGTATGATCTTAAATCTGCTTCTTACAAGCACTAGTTTTAGAAATAAAACAGATATTCAGATTCCAAAGCAAGCAAGGACTTGAAAGAAAAAGGACTTCATCATATATTAAAAAAAATACATTATTTCATCTAGCTTTCACAGTTATGTTTTTAACTTGCCTCAACAGTATTGGTCTACTGTGGCATAGTGTGCATCATTCTGGAAGGATGTCTTAACATGTATAAATTAACAGAGCTTCTCCCATTTCAGTGTATAAGCTTTGAGGTAGAATCTGTGAAAAATCAAAAATCAGGTACAGACAAGTTCTCCAAAGATACTCTGGAGATAAAGCAGTAAATAAAACATGGCCTGGATTGAACTATGATAGTCATCCAATGATCTGAAGTTGGAAGCCTCAGAAATTGTTAGGTTTTTTGTTTAAGTCAGATGTCTTGACCAGAGTTCACTAAACATTGTAGTGTCCCAAAGAGAAGGCTGGTCATGCATAAGAGCTCTTCTGTTATGATATGAGCCCATTTAAAAAAGGGCATGTGGGGGCATTATATGCTCTATGGTTAGAGTTAATGGAGCCTTTCTAGGGGAAAATTCAGAACAGTACATTACAGAATGATTAAAGACACCTAAATTCTCTTTGCTTACCTTCTGTGGAAACCCTAGGGATTCATGGGAAATTAGATGATAGGCAGTGCCAATAGAGCTGGGTGAAGTCTCCATCAGTGCCTTCAATGGAGAGTGACCATATCACTAACCCATTTTTATAGGAAAAGTTTTAATCACTACTTGGGGCTAGGAGTTGTTGTGGAAAAAAATTTTTGCATTCTATTTTCTGTAGTTGTTTTAATCATTACTTTTAACTTCTCAAAACAAAAGACTTCCTGGCTTTCAATAAAAATGTTTAGAATTTAGAATTATAATTTTTCTTCCTGCTCTTTTCTAGTTTTCTGTAAGTCATAGTTGAATACTTCATTTGTTGGTAGAGTAATTAAAAGGCTGTGGATTAAAACAAATCAGAACTCCTACTTGCTTCTGTCACACAGTTCTGTTGATGTAGAAGTCTAGCTGTTTCTATATACTCTGTAGTCCTTAGGCTGTTCTTTCTCAATCTTAGTACACTACAAAGCTGTAGAAGACCCAGATTCCGTTTAATGCACGTACTAATACACTGAGTTTCTCCCCTCACCAAAGTATACACGCTTTACACAGGGCTTACATTTTTGTATTTACCTAGTGTCTTTTAATTAAAGAGAAGCTTATTAAATTATGTGATTACTTTGGTCTTCCCTTCTTTTATGTGATAATATTTATTCTCTCCAACACTTGCAAGCCATGCCAAGGTTTTCAGAGCAAGCAGAGCATTTTCATAGAGGGAAGAGGCAGTAGCAGCAAACAGCATTACAAGACTAATTACCTTTAAATGAAGCATTTTTAAAGGATTCTAAAAGCAAACTTGATTGAGAGCATTTGTGAAAATGCTAAACAAATTAGAAGAACTTAATAGAAAATTTTGACCACTTTAAAAGGGACAAAATACATTTTTCCCTTTGTATAGTAATCTCAAAAAGCCTTTTAAATAAATAATGCTATGACATTTGATACAATTAGGTTCAAAACCTATCATGAAATGCCATCCATTTAAGGGTTTCTATTTAACAAACTATCAGGATTTTGATAAAGGGAAAAAGAGAATCCTGATGAACAATTAAACAAATGTCATCTCTTTACTCAATTCACTTTTATTTATTTAGCGAAGAAAACATTAAAAGCAATTCAGATACATTAGGACATTATGATAACTCCAGTACATTAATAATGCAAATAGTATAAGAAGGTTAATTACTTCTCAGATGAGCAGTTATGCTATAATCTTCCTTTGCAAACTATACCAACTCATTTGAAGACAAAAGCTTTGTTGGTTTTTTTTTCTGGAGCTACTATCAAAATACACAAAATACACGTAAGCATTTTGACCTGTTGGATTTGAAAACAATTATCAGTTGACTGTCACAGGCTGAAGTCCAGCATTCAAAGATCAGAAACACATTATCAGT
Organism: Psilopsiagon aurifrons; assembly: GCA_025447955.1. Classification (NCBI taxonomy): domain Eukaryota; kingdom Metazoa; phylum Chordata; class Aves; order Psittaciformes; family Psittacidae; genus Psilopsiagon; species Psilopsiagon aurifrons. Next base: position 22,352 of record JAOEHY010000721.1, on the reverse strand, counting down.
GAGAAAATGCTAGCCCTTATGCAGGATCAAAACCAGACAATTACTTCTGTGCAAAAGGGTCATGTGACAGCTACAATGTACCTTTCCCCAAAAGGCTAAAATATAAACACCATATTTGACTTTCCAATGCTCATGCTGCTCTTGAAGACAAACTACAATGACTTCTCTATTAGTTTGGCATTAATGCGTTCTCCCAATTGTTTTAACACTGTGAGACCCAACATATGAAGTCAACTGTCTATGTCACACTCTGATAATTATCTGAGTTTACTTTCATGGTTTAAATTGAAGCAGAATTGCTTGAGAACTGGTTTTTCAGCATCTCAGGATTTTGTTAATTACTCAACACAAGAAATGCTTTAAAGTGTCCTGCCACAGAGTAAAAGTCATGTTCTGTTGCAGTGAGATCAACATTTCAGCAACTGTCATGCATGAAAGAGTCACAGACATAGTGATGGGATAAAATCTTCACTGAAACTTTGTATATATAATCCTGTGTATGACTAAACATTAATTAGTATCTGCTGTAGAAGTGTTTTGGAGGCCTTAATTACACTCAATGCATAGGTATATGATTTCCAGCTCTACCATGATAACAGAAATATATCCAGACTTCTAGGTAAGGACAGTCTTAGATAAAATGATAGAAGACATGGTCCTTGAAAGTGAAAAGTCTATATTTATGTTTCCAGAAACTCAGAATTTACTGTTTGGTTCTGAGCTAAAAGGCCAGCCTCATATTCCTCAGAGATTTTCTTTACTTATTGTTATCCTTAGTCCTCTGATTGCACTAACCCTATGATTAAGGAATTTGGCATACCTCTCCATCTGACCTGCGCTGTATGAGTTTCTTACTGCTATATTACTTTAAATCATGCTTTATTTTAAGTTGTAATGTGAGGGGTGCCCAACCCCTCACATTACAACTTAAAATACTTAGACTCTCAAATTATCTTATAAGGAAACATATTTCATGTTTAATAAAAAAAATCGTAGAATTTACCAAGGAGTGGGCTGGAATAGAATTATGTTTCTTACTACAGACATGATGAAGAAATTGCTCTGAATGGACACTTACCTTTGAACAACATAAAGGTATTCACCGAGTAACTGAATTCAAAAATCTCACAATGACTTTAGACATTTCAGAATTATCACAGACATTCCAGAAGCAATAAACAATGCGTTACATCATTAATAACTTAATTTTAATGCATTTTGAATTAGGAGGTAAGGTGCTAAATATAGGGGGGGATTTATTATTAGTAGTAGAATATTATAGGCTAATATGTCCAAACCTCGAGAGTTATGAGATAGCAAACTAATAAATATTTTTAAATATTTATTGTGCCATAAAAAAAATTATCTACTTGCAGAGTCAGCTGCTATCCATGTGAGTGTGAATGGGAGAAACAGACCTCTGAACATTTGTCTGTGTAGAGCAATGGCTTTCTTCAAGCAAATGTCTTGGAAATTAACAGGATAGAATTTGTCTTTAGATCTGGAAACTAAAAGAAAGATGAAACTATTGAACAAATAATTATGAGTAATAAGGCATTCCTCAAAACTCATTTTGAAGTCTCCCAAATGGTATGATTCATAGTATCAAATGAGAAGAAAACAATTTTATGGCAGTAATCTATATTTTTCCTATGTGTAATTTTAGTATTTGTGCTGACATACAAACCTACTTAAAATATGTAGTATAGAATATACTACCATGCATGATATCTGTATTAAAAATACTAAAGTAATAATCAGGTTACTATGGACAAGTTACATTTTTGTATGCATGTATATACATAGACACACACTTTTAAGATTTCAATCTAACTTTAAAGTCCTTGTGTTAGCCTCCAGCAAAGAAGATGAACGAAACTAATCACAGAGCAGTAATCACAGTCTACAAAACAATGCACCTCCAATGCTCACGTGTCAACAGCAGAGCATAGGGAATCAGAAGTAAAAAAAGTCTGAAAAAACGTATTTTGAGGAAAAACGTGCTAAGTTCATAATAGGAATGCCAAGAGCCAAGCATCACAGCTGTGTTTACTGAACGAAGCCTCCTTGAGCAACAATGTACTGCTGGAGGTTATGAGCAGGACAGGGGTGGGGAGGGCAGATAGCTGTGTGTCCAGGTATCACCTGTAGTAAGAAGTTTGATCTGTGGTCAAGCAGGAAAGCAATGTTAGCAGGTCAGGATCAGGGGACAGAAGGTACAAGGGATAACTTGCAGTGAAAAGGAAGGTGAGAGCCTTATAAGCAGGTGGGGAGCAGAGGAGGAATTGGCCTCCACTGAGCCATCTCGACACCTGCACAAGATCTGAGCTCACCTTGAGCCCTGGCAGCTAAACCACTAGGTGTGACAAAACATGCTCACAGTCCTGAAGAAAACTGAGAGAGATTAGAAGTGTAAAAGAACCAGAAAACAAGACAACCAAAGCCTATTGCATGAGAACTAAATTAATTATTTACATTGTTTTCTCTAAAGAGGCAATTATTAAGGTTGCCTCTCCACATTGGAGACCCTCTTCAGAGCAGATGAAACTTTTGAAAACTCAACAGAAGATACTCCAGTGCAAACCAGTAATCTGAGTACTAACAAATAACCAGGATGAGGTGGTATCCACACAGCAGCTGTATTGTGGATCTCAACCTTTTGCTCAAAATCCACTTTAGTATGAAAACATTTGGAAATTGTGAAACTGGTGTAAGAAAGTACAAGATCTAACAGCATCTCCAAAATCTAACTCCAGAGAAAAGGGCTGAGTTGCCAGCTTAAAAGAATAGAGAGTTTATGTAACAAATATCATAATTCTGTAATTCCCAGTGAAGGACAGCACAATGGTATTCAAAATGAGATGACAGAAGAGTCTCTTCTTGCCCCTCTAACCACAGTAAGTATAATTGCTACATGGTTTCTGCAGTTCACAAGCAGCCATTCTAAGTCTCTCTATGGATATGCCATCCACTAACATTCAACACCACTAAGGTTCTGTTGTGCAATCAGCTGATTATAACAAAAAGCTGCAACAGCTCTGCATTGTGATGACCATTGATAAAATAGGAATCATCACAGAGTTAAAAGACAAAGAAATAAAGGGAAACTATATTGACCTTGCATCTCTAAAGAATTATGCTCAAGCATATGCAGAGTTCCATTGATCAGTTCTCTTTTCTATAATGGAATTTTTCATCTATCGTTACCATGAAAAAAATGAAACTGATATTCTTATTTTATAATGTATTACCTCACTCTCTTGTGATATTCATTCCGAACATAAATATTTATAATATCAGCTTGATTGCTCAAAAGTATTCCATGTTTTGCGGGCTACTTTTATAAAAGAAATTACAAAGGACTTACTGTTTTCAGGGCAAGCAATATAAATAGTTTCCGCTCCATTGTATGCATGCCTTTTTGCAGATATTTCCTTAGGTTTGTCTCATTTCAACATGTTTTTCTCTGAATCTTGCAAAAGGATCAAAGTTGTCATCTGCATATCTGTTTGCACTCTGACATTACTCTCTTTCTGCCTATGCAGATCTCCTTTTAAGTTCAGGGCCTTAGTTTGTTTTGCTGCTTTTCTTTCTGATCCTTGTCAATCTCCAGGATGATGTACTGTGACAAATATAACCTTGTATTAACATCTTCCATGTTATTTGATGGAAAAAGTTGTACAATGAAATGATACGCTGTTTTCCAAAGGAAGCTCACTGCTAGAATTATGATTTACTCTTAGGTTTGTAGTCACTGTTTTTTGTTTCAACCTGTAATAAATTTTGTAAGATTTCCTAAGCCACAAGCAGAAACAAGCTATCAATACTTCAAACAAGCGGGAAGCTAACTTCTGTAAAATGTTGTAGTATGAACCATGGTCATGCTGCTACTGGCAGTTACTGATCCAGTGTAGGACGGAGAAATCTCCCATCCAAGCTGACTGTTGTCCTTTTACAGAAGGTAGCACATTCTTGCAAACTGGTGTTCTTACTGGAATAGCTTCTTTATATTCCTAGATATTTTCTCCATTGAAAGCTTAATTTTCCTTATTTCAGTCCACCCAGCAGGTATGCAAGCAAAGGCAGTAAAGTGACATATTTAGATACTTTCCTCACACTCCTAGAAGCCATCAGAAGTGGGCTCCTAATGAGCTGTAAGAGCATCAACTTTCACAAGACATTTCACCACACAGATCTGAAGACAGAAGTAAATAAAATCATAGAATAGTTAGGGTTGGAAAGGAACAATGAACAAACTCTCCACTTAGAGGTGCAATCCAACACTACATAAGGTGAAAGCTAGCTCCTAAACACTTCCAGGTACCTAAAAATGCTGCACTAGCTCAAGTTTGTGTTTAGGATTTTTTTTAGTATGTATATAATTAATAACATCTACTCAGGGTTGGAAATTTTCTGCATGATTTCTCAGTTCCTTGGGAAACAGGGTTCTGATTCCCTTTGGACCTTTAGAAGAACAAGCACAATGAATAACAATATTCACCATTAACAATAACAACAACTAAGTGGCCCTGAGGATTGCTGTACTTAATGGCAATTGTTGTTCTAAGTACCCTTAAGGATCACTTCCAAATTAAATATTCCTGTAAATTTTTCTATTATGATTTTCTTTACTTTTTTTCGCAAATATTTTTTTCATTTATTTTGTGGATTCTTAGATACGGTTTTTTCTCCTTGCCAGCACACACTTTATGTATGTTCATAATATTGCCATATCTACATTTTACTTTCTATGACATAAATTATTTTAAAAGCACTGTATTTCCTAGCAAGCAGTAAGCAGCTCTAGTATCAAGCATCTATAAAAATCCCTTTCATTTTTCATACCAGAACTTGCTGGTCATATCCTGTGTATACCCGGAGAGTTTCTGCCTCCATATTAGAATATTGCATGAAAAAAGATAGTTTTGCAGTGTCATACTGAATTATGATGGCAGAATCAAACATAACAAAGTCCCTTAGCTCTAAGTCTCTCCAACTCTGAGCTATTGGCTGATCTCTCTCTTTGTGTCAAATATGTTAAAGTTCCGGTATGTGGGATAAAATACAGAGTTTGGAAGATCAATATGTTTTGCAAAGTGACGTTTCCTACTTTGTTTCCCTAGGTGCTAGGTATTAAAATGAACCATACTGCAAAGATGGGATAACAATGATTCACATCAGAGGAACATTTTTCATCCATTTCATAGAAAAATACATTGTGGAAGCACACTTTCTGAAGTGAAATATACTGTTGTGGTTTCTATAAGACAACATTGGGTCATTTTATTTTCATCCTAGGATTTGGTATTACACTCACCCAATTTGGTGTGACAGCAGTCAAACACCCAGGGTGTCTCAGCTCTTTCCTCCTCCTGCCTTGTCCATGGATCAAAACCCTACCATTTTTTCAAAAGGAAATATTTTTCCAACAGTTCAGCAATCTGAACTCAACTGCTTTTGTGGTTGCATTTCTCTAATCCTTTTGAAAGTATATGACAGGAGTGGAGGCAAGCAGAGCAGGGCTACATCTATCACTGGTGTCCCACAGTGGCCCAGAAGAAGTGTAACATTGATGCTGTATCTTTATCCCTAACGAGAATATCATGTACATTCTAAACACCATATATACATGAACAGTACAATTTGGTAATGCTGACATGAAACATTAATATGGCCCCCACTTTCTGTGACCATGTCTCTTTTTAGGACTTTGAAGTCACTATTAACAGCTAAGAAATGATCTTGCAATGCTTCAGATTTGTGTCTTTTCAACAGAAAAAATAATGCAGTAACTGCAGACTATTTTGTGGTATAGCTAAAAGTAATTTTTAATAGGTATAAATTCTACTCATACTTTTTTGTGGGTTTGAAATATTAAATAAAAGAAAGACGGTCATTATTAATATGGCATGTTGGAAAGAAAATGAGGTCATAAATACATTTGCATTTCTTAGTTATAGCATTTTATTTCTATTCCCCATGGAAGATGTGTTAATATTAAGCATAATTTTTAAGCCCCAGAATGTATGCAGCAGAGATAAAGCCTGCAATACTATAAGCTGCTGCAGAGTTATACTGTACATCATCCTGATGTATCCTAACCATTTATATCCTACTCTTTACTGGTTACTGTAAGCAAGAGCAGTAGGTTTGGCCTTACTGGAACTGGACAAGAGACCAATCTTTCATACTATAGATTAATCTGCCTCACAATCCCGTGATAAATACGCTGCAATTTTTTAATACATTATTTATTTCATCTGTTTTTCTACTCACTGGGTCTAAAAAGTTGGTATTGAATTTCTGAAGTTTTATCTTAAACCTTACATACACATATCTACCGGGAGAGGAGAAATGAAACTGGTAGAGTGTATCTTAGGTAAAACACGTTTTTTGGTTCTTATTTTCTCATACCTGAAAAAATGCACTCAAGCAAACCACAAACTTTGCAAAGTTACACCTTTTCATCAACTACTGATTTTTTCATAGAGAAATCTCAATTTTAAAACTTTGTGAAATATTGTTGTATTTTTTTAAGCAAAATTAAACTCCTGAATGAGTGCTTTATTCAAATCTGGCTTAGGTCATAGGAAGCTCAGAACTACCAAGTAGATCAGCTATTCTCTTCTTTGTCTACTGCTCAGAAGAAGCTCTTCATTGACTGAGGTTTGTCGCCGCCGTCATATGATGCCATTTATGCCTTGCTCAGGAGAACACTCACAGTTTCAGAGTTTTAGTGCATTTCTTGAATGCTAAGTCATTTGAAAACTACATGGACTACTTCTTCCCCAAATACTGAGCCTTTGGATCCTGTTCTAGAATTTAATTAAAATTCTCTACTGATTTCAGTGAGATTGTACCAAGTCAAAACTGGTTACTATTTAAAAGTGTGAAGGCTCAGAGGAGGCAAAAGGAGGGAATCACAAGCATTTTCAAAGTGATTTTTAAAACCAATCTCAATTAGGCAGTTGTATTCATCCATTCCCTATTCCCAGCTCACCAAGTCATTTCAGTTTATCAGCTGCAGTATACAGAAAAATATGCCTGTGTTTTAATAATCACAATCCACTCTTCATTTCATTCTCATTTCCTAATAAGAGGTACACTCATCCTCTTCAACATATACATTTGGCAAGAGCAGAATGCAGCTTTGGGGAGTAGAAATTACAGAGGAGCTTTAAGGTTTGCATTCTAAAAAGAGTATAGGCTTATGGTTTTATACCCATCAAGCCTGCTTTTTAACTGAGCCTGCAAGCAGCACTACTGGAAGCAAGGACCAGTTAGTAAGTCTATTGTAAAATTTACTTTTGAGAGACTACATGTGAGAATTCACTGTGGGATGAAATTTGTCATCAAAGGTCCTGGCATAAAGCATTCTTAAAATGACACTAGTGCAAAAGAAAATCATTTCAGATCTAATTCAATATTTCAATGGGGAACTGCAGAAGGTGTCCAAATCTGCTAAAAACCTGGCTTTTATAGTATTGTCTCCAGGAAGGTGTCTGATAGAAAAGTTTCAGTGCCAAGCAAAAACAGAATTATCTTCCATTTAGAGGGAAGTAAACAGATCATTTCTCTGTGACCTCCAAAGAGGAAGAACTGTTCTATCCACACGTCGGTGAAATGCAATAAAAAGAATGACACTCTTGGGATCACTTCTACCAACAGAAAGCCACTGAGCACACCAGCAGCATAGATAATCAAGGTAGTTGCATGAAAAATGAGGAATTTTAAGGATTGCTAGAATGGGACTCTGGCCAGTAAGAAAAAAGGTTTACAGACTAGCTAGGGCAGTGGGGATAATTTAATATATTTCTGGCAGAAAATAAATAAGAAAATACTCATCTGCAATTACAGAATATGTCATCTTTTTTGAACTGCAGTTTGCAGAATCAGTTTGTAAATACTGCTGCGTTTTCTCCTTATCTCCACCCTTATCCCAGCACAAAGCCTTTGCTGTACGGTGGCATTAATAACAAATACTATGAAAAGTTCAGGAAAGATTAATACACTTTGAAGCAGGGTAATATTTTACATTTCCACTACACTGCACATTATTTGCAAGCTCATTCAGAAAGATATGGATAAAATAAGCATTCAGAATTTTGCGATCAATCAGGCTTTTTTCATAGCCCCGTGCAAGAGCATATTGATTTTTCTCCAGGAAAATCCTGGTGGCTGTAGCTGGCTTCTAGGTTCTTCCTGCCTTACTGATCTATATTGGGCGGTTACTCAGTATAGTTCATTTGTCTGGCCTTGCTCCATGGGTGTAATCCTGGCTCTGTATCACCCGCACATGTGGATGGCTGGAACTAGAGGATCTTAAGGTCCTTTCCAACCCTAACTCTTCTATGATTCTATGGTTGAAATGAGTTTTTGGAGGGACAGTATCCATCTTTGTACCAGTTTGTTAGATCTGGCTTTTGTCTGGGGATCGTCAGATTGATCTGTATGAAACAGGAGAAATGCTCACCTGAGTCCCACTCTCTGTCCCGCCATGAAGGTTAGAGCACTGCTTGCTCACAAGACCCAACATGAGGTCCTCCTGCACATACCACAGTATGCTCTGCAGTATTGCCCTCCACATTTAGCACTGGCAGCAAGGTATGATCCAAACTCTTATCTGAATATTTTGCTAGGAAAAACCACCTCTGGGTGAAGTGATCCCAGCTGCTGATTTCTGTGAGGTCTGCATGAACAGGGTGAATTGTACTTGCAACATTTATATAGCTGGAAAAGATTCTACTAATTTCTCTTAAAATAGCTTACCTAGACTCACATAAACATTGTACTACATGAGCTAAGTAAGTTAGTGCTTTCATATTCTGCTTGTGTAATGTGAGACTGTGTGTTCCATAGTCTGTGCTAATTCATGCTGCGGTAGTTGCTTCACTGTGTGAGCTATGGCTTAGAAATTCAGCATCAAAGTTTTCTCATGATTATAGCAAAAAGATAAAACATGTAAACTCCAGTGTAAAGCAGTGCTATATTAAATTAATATCTCAAATTAAGAATACCATCAAACATTGCTGTTGTATCAAAACACTTAATATATGTAGGCTAGTTGCCATGGAGATGGTAAAGCTTCCAGAATGATTTTGTAGTATAGGCAACAACTTCTGAACCTAAATACTTCCAATTAGGCTATAAAGCTGCATAAACAGGGAGAAAAATGGCAATTGCTATTCTTGATACCAGTCAGCTTTCTGATATATTTCTGAGCAGGTGTTCCAAGCAAACAAATATCAACAGTTGCTGTACATATTCTGTATGCTGTGTTTATAGAGGCCTCAGCTTTTGCAGTGAGTAGTATGGTCCATAATAATTGGAATTGAATTTAAGGTGTTCAATAACCATAACATATACTTTTTGCAATATTCTCTTCTCTACATATACACTCTTCCACAAGAAGGATGGAAAGAGCCATCAGCAAACTGCTTACCTGCAGTCTGAGTAAAAAACTTAGTGGCTCGTGTGGCTTAAAACATCACATTTGATCCTGGCAGGTGTAATATCCTGGTCTCAACTCCATTCAGCCTCATATTGTATCTTTGTAAATAAAGTGACATATAAGCAAGTTTTAAGGCAAGTAAAGTCTAAGTCCACTGAATTTCCTAGACTTGCATAGAAGTAACTCTGATATGAGGGGGAAATCTATCCCCCCGTATCCTTCTAATTTGAACATTGGTGAAACTCTTTTCTGTAACCAGAGAAAGGTATATAAGCTACAAAGGGAAAAGGAGGAACAGAAAATGAAATTATCTCAATCTAGCATCCACAGCTTGATTTTATATCATGATATTCGTTGGCACTTTCTGACAAAGAATCTTACTGGTGGCAGTTCAGATCACGACACCATTCATGATATGCAGTAACCAAAAGACTGAATGGTTGATGCACATGGACAAAGGCTTGCAGCAATGAGTATATTAGTATAATTCTGTATAAGTGCATTATTATTATATGTAAGTATCAGTGAGAAAGGTAATAGGTGAGGCAGTTCCTGCTTTCCTCCAGTAAACTACTGACAAAATAGCTATTTTCCATTAACATGAGCTCTCCAGTGATACTTGAGGAAGTGTAAAATGAAGAAGCTTCATTGTCTTCATATAACTTTGTCTGAAAAGAGGTTTAAACCTTAAGGGGTTTTGAAAATCATTGGTCTAACAGTACAGGAGCTTTAAATTCAATTCCATTTTTTGGGGGGGAAAATCTATTATCCTTCATCTCTTCTGAGATGACAAATAAACGATATCTTTTGTAAAGCCTATTTACGTTTCTATAACTTCTGTGAGAGCAAAGGCAACCCATGGTTTCATGAAAGAATTATTGCACACATCTTTTGTGAAAGCAGTTGATACTGAGATCTGAGATACATTTGTTTTGGGAGAGCACAGTTACAGGAAGCAGACTCAGAAATAAAACACTAAACCATCTAACTTCACCAGAGAAAGTCAAATCAGAAGGGAACATTTCCAACATAAGTTAATGTCAGTGTTAACTGAAATAACCTGTGCATTTTAGCAGTTGCGTATGTGTAGTCCCTGGGGATTTTTCCAGCTACATGTGGTATTTTTTTCCCCTGCATCTGTTAGATAAATCAGAGAGCCAAGTGAAAATCTAGTACTCAGGAACAGTATGTATTATAATATTATGTCACACCCCCTGGAGGGTTGCAGGTTCATAATGAAATGAATAAATTACAAAGAAGCAGTCTGAGATCCTGAAAGTTCCACCTGTCCTCTTGGACAAGTGTGTCAGGATAGATTCCATTTAATTACACTGAGCAGAAGTTAAAAAAAAGGAAGTGAAACCCCACCAAAATAAAAGCATTATCTTTCTGTTTGAGGCTCCATGTGTGTAAAAGTGAATTGACCTCGTTCACTGCTGCATTATTTTATTACATTATAAGTCCACAAAAAATGGCATTGAAGTGGATTTCAGCTAGCAGAAAGATAAAGCAAGAGAGTTGAAGGGTGAGGTTTTTTGATATTTAAAAACAGGGTACATGGACAAAACATGCTAAGTGTCAATTATTATATTAATATAAACCCAAACAATTGCTAAGAGCTGTTTCTCTCACCTGTATAGCCTTCTCTTGCAGAAAGGAAAGCACTCAGCAGTTCCCCATAATCAGCATTTGAAATTTTAAAACAATTAGCACAGCAGGAAAACATACATGACAACCAATTTGTTTCCACATGTAAAAGTTCTCATAATGTAGACAGTACCTATAATTTCCTTCTTTCTGTTTTACAGTAGTAATTCAAAGCAAATGCCAAGAAAGAATATAGTAGACCTTGTTTTGATTTAACCTGAGGCTCACAATGGTGTTGCTTTTATTGATTTCACTAAATTTCTTGTTAATTAACATCTCTCTTTAGGATAATAAAGTTAGCTTTTCCAAATGTGGGCTTCACTCATGAGTTTATGTCCAGGATGGAATTACTCATGCATTGCTCTGATATAGTGCTACAAAATATTTATTACAAGAGCAAAGACAGATATAAGACACATGCTGTAATATAAACTCCATGCAGTGTTTCAAAATATTAAAACACCAACAGCCAGGTATCTTATTCTAAATAAGAAAATAATGCCACATCATCTTCAACACCATTTCTGAGCAACATCCTTGTGTAACTTCAAAAATAATATCTTTTCAGCAAGTGTTACAAGGAAAATGAGCTCACAAAAGACTAACATGGGCAGGAACCTGCCATCCACACCACCCACAGGGATTTAAGGGAGGGATATTCCAGGCAGCCTGCATTTGGTTTTAATCAGTTCCAACTAAAATCAGCAGTGAGGTAGCAACTGACTTCAGTGGGAGGTGATTAAAGCCATGAGTCTGTTCTTCTGCCTTGTGTCTTGTACTAATAAAATAGAGGATTTGGGGGAAAGTGAGTCTTTGCCTTGGGGGAAAAAAAGAATGTTTGCAAAACTACAGCATACAGGAACTGGAGTCTTTCCATCGAGGAAGAAGGGAACTGAAAGGATGAAAGAAAATATTTGAATGCTGCATCTCTATGGTTTGAGTTTGCCTGGCTTGATTGCGGAGCCATCTTCTGGTTAAAAATAACAATTTCATACTTGCAGAAAGTAAGTACTCTGTGTGTGTGTTTTACTTTAGCTATGCATTGTGAAGTGTTTCAATTCCCTGCTTTTAGCTGCTTTAGTAAAATGCCACAGAAAAGGATCATTATGGATTCTGTTTTGTTCTGAAGCCAAATAGTTCAATGACACATTTGGATTTTAAACAAAGTCTACCTAATGCTCTTAAGACCATTCATGATTGTATAAGAAAATAAGATTGCAAACATAGACCCCGAGAAGTGGATCTATGGTAGTGAATGAATGGTAAGAGTCAATGGAAACAAGATAGGGAAGGGTCTGGGTAGATCCCATGAATAATTTCTTTCCACAATGCCTGCTGTTTTGACTTCTAATAATGTCATTTTCTGAAACAGAGAACCACCTCATTAATTTTCTGTTTCTTGATTTCTGAGCATTTCCTACTTGGGGTTGATTGCTGTAAGTTTTAGCTAATACAGCATCAAGTTTTGAGCTGATTACAGTGTTAGAGGTGTCAGCCAAATGATTATAGCCCAGATAGAAAACTAATCATACAGCATCTCAAGCAGAGCATGAGTGTTATAATGTCACTCTAGTTCACAATAAGTTTTTGTTACAGTTGTGTGATTAGGTATGGCTGATCTGATTCCAGTATAGGTCCCGCCTCATATATTTCATAAAGGCCAAGGATTGCAAAGGCACAGAGTTAGCAATTTCTCAATGGGATCATTACCAGAGATGTGAGGGAAATACTAGGGAAGAAATGTTACATTAAAAAAAAACAAAAAAAACCCTCTCTATTTCTTATTTGGAATGAACAGAGGCTTCTATGTTTTTGAGACAGTAAGAGATTGAACAGCAGTCCAGAACATCAGGGATCCAGTGGCTGTGGCTTACTATGGCTCAGAGGAAGCAATGAGCCCCTCACACTCTGATAGTCTAAACTGCATCTTCCACATTCCAGGTAACTGCTCAAGTCACAGACCACCTCATTTATCTTGGTGTTGTTCCAGTCTCTACAAGCAATTTCATTCTCATTAGAGAAACAATGTGAACCTCAATCTGCCACCTACATGACAGGTAAGTTTCCTGAGCACAGGGCCCCAAATTCTTTCTCTTCTCTTCAGACTCTAGAATTATTTATAGAAACTTAGACAGCTCCAATAGAAGTGAAAGAACAAGACTACTCTTTAGCCTCTAGACAGCATATTAGAGCTTTTCTATATATACATGCCAAGCAATACACAAACCACTGGGCATGTTAGCCTCTTTCTCCCAAATACAAATTGAAAATTGAATAGTGGTTAAAGGCCTTCATTATTAAAATTGACATGTTCTCACAAAGTTATTTTGATTGGTACAGTGGCAAGAAAACAGACAGTCCTGAAATTCATGACTTGTTCTAGATGAGGTCAGTTGATATGACACAAGATGGGGAGAATCTGTATAGATAGGCAGACCCAGTGCTGTTAATCAGCTTTGTGGCTGATCATGAGGCAGTTCTTAGCATGAAGTCAAATGCTACTTCCTTAGTAACTTTGCAGCCCTCAGGGAGTTAAAGTCATTAAATTCTGAATTTTATGAAAGATTTAAATTCATTAGTACCTAAGCCAGGTATGAATGAAATCAATGGTGGAACTCACTCCGATTTAGCAGGCCTATATTCTAACAGCCATAAAACATACATTTGTTGCATTTGAATGGTTTTTGTTCTTTGCCTTATGTGTACACATGCAAGTATGCTTGCAAGGAAGCAAATGTATTTAAGCAAAACTTTCAATATTTTTGGTATCTGATAAAGGACATATCACTACTTTTCATAATTATTTTTAAGTTTCTATATTGTTTTGATGTTTAGCAGCTTCTGTGAGACAGACTTTAAACCAGTATGCTTTCATGTTCACAGGAGCACAACTGAACTATTTAGTTCATATTATAATGATTGCTGCTGAATAGAGGACTTTTGAAGTACCACTTTAAATCTGTTTGCTATCTTGAAAACAAAACTCCTGTATGTGTTATCTTCATAGTAGAGCCTTTCAAAATATTTCCTGATAAAAATTAAAATGGTAAATTATAACATTAGAAAAAGAAAACCCAAACAAATAAACAAACACCAAGAGGGAGATTCACAAACTCTAGCAAAAGAAGAACAATTTCTGAAACCAGGCACTAGTTCCTCAACTGAATAAAATTCAGGTTCAAGAACATCAGCTCATCTACAGCAACTAGAAGTAGATAAGACTAAGACTCAATGCTGGCAGAAAAAGGAATCTTTGCATATCAGATCAAATAGAACTGGCTGGCCCATGAGCATTATGTGGCCACACTCAGTATCTATTAAATTCATCAGAAATGGGCATCAGGGAGCCAGTAGGGCTCAAGTCAGCCATGCTACTGCTGACAGTGAATGTAACTTAGACACCCTCCCAGAGGTGGCATTTTTGTGTCTGCTTTGGTACCTCTGAGGTTTAGTGCAGATGATCTGTGAGCAGCTGTTTATGGCCTGCATGGTCTTGACAGCCCTCCTGCACGCCCTCTCACTGCCACAGCACTTTAACAGCAGGCAGGATCAGAATCAGAACAGGTCCCAAACTACAGCTTCATCTCTACGTAACAAATCCGTGAATATAGAGAGACAAACATTTAATGTATATTTTCTTTTATATATGTATAAATAAACATGTGTGTATATGTATAATCATACCACATACAAATATGTATATGTATTTTGTATATGAAAATCCCTCCACGTGTATGCAGGGTTTATGCATGTACTATAAAGGCATTGCTTTTGGCTAGAGAAAGTTACTTTCCAAAGAAGAAAAGTCAGACTAAAGTTCAATTAAAATGAGTGGGGTAATTTTGAAGTGCTGTATGTAACCTTTTGATTCGTCTCCTGTCACTTCGGATGCTCAACTCGTGCTCTTTTTTTAACTACTTTTAAAGGTATCATTGTCAGTAGGGTTTTAATTTCTTAAATTTTTCAGACAGTTTTCATAACACTTCAAGTGGAAAATGGCACAAAAAGGAGGGAAAAGAAAAAAAAAGATGCTCAGATGCTAATAAGGTGCATGTGCAAGAACATTATACACTTGCATGTGGAAATGGTAAAGAAAGAAAATAAAATCAGAAGGACCTTAATAATTACAAATCTGTTGGCTTTGGCTCTTCTCCTATACACAAGCAATATTTTCACATATTTCTATTCCATAAGTAGTGTCTATTTATAAGCAGAGTATTTGTTGCAAATTAAAATAATCAGTGTTTGCAATATTTATTTTATTTTATTCTAGCTTGATTACTAATTTCAGTTGATTTTTCTTTCTGTCATCAGGGGTTGTTCTTCTCTTGTTTGTAATTGGAGGATCGGAGAAGTAGAATCAGAAAGGAACCAAGTATGAGACAGATGAGTGAATTAAATCGAATAATTTGTCAAGTCACAGATTTATAAAATATCACATCTTACAAGAATTATATACAAATTATAGCAAGTTCTAGTGGCATAGATGAATATATTTAATGACTTTTCCTCTAATGCGATTCATAATGTGACATGATTTGAAAAGAAAATAAATTATCAGTCTCCTGAAAGAAAACCTACTCTGATTGGGGGCATGTTTTTGATTACCAGGTGCCTTATTCATTTAAACAACTGTCTTCTACAGTGCTTTTAGAGGAAGGAAATGTGGGGCAATGCAGGTAGAAGGGAAGTCTGATGGATAGGCAAGGAGAGCTCTGCAACATCCCCTGTTCATGGGAACAGGACCCATGGAACAGGACTCATGGAGCCTGCATTTGGAGCCATTTGATACAGACTTGCAAGCACAAGTTGCTACTGGGGATGTTCCATGCAAATGCTTAATTTATGCAGTGTTAAGAAACTAGAAACTGGATATTTCATTCATGGATATGTCAGAGGTTTTGACACTGGTTTCTAAGTAACATTTGTGTCTCACGCTTTCTTCTGTTTATTTCAGGGGAAGACATTTGACAAGCAATAGCAAAATCTTTAGTCCCTTAACCTGACACCTCAAAACACCTGTCTGCAATCAAAAATTTTCAGCCACACATCTTTAAAGCTCATATCCAATTACAGTGAAGATGTGTAGAAATCAACAGCAAAGGAATTCACCAATTTGCACAAAGGTGTAAATTACTTGTTTTAAAACACACTTATAAGAATCTTCTGACAAGTTTATTTTGTCTTACTATTAGACTACTAATAAATGACTTGTGCACTGAGATCAGAAAGAAATAATGAAGCTCTTCTTTTTAAAAGAAGGGACTGTGAAATGCTGTAACACTGAAAGCAAGGAGTTAAAAACACTACAATGGTCCATCCAAACAGTTTTGCAGAAAGATGAAAATGAAATGGCATAAATGTCTATGCCAAAAATTATGCCTTAGATTATTATATTGAAACAAGTTTCTAATTACAATGTATTACAATTTATGTTGTCCATTTTCCTGCTCCATTTAATCAGTCTGGAAGGAAAGCCATTCTGTAAATTTCATCTTTTGTTGTAGATGGATGGGAATTAGAACAGAGCCTGTAAGCAGCCATACATTGGGGAAATCAGGATTCAGATCCAGAAGGATTTAATCTATATCTTTAAGATATTTGTCACATCTTGTAATGTCTGTGGGGGTTCCAGCAATTACATGATAGTGGCCACTTGTGAATGCCATCATCCTGATTCCTTTATTTTCAGATTTACAATATTGTAACCCTCAAATGATGCCGTTTTCTTTTTCCTGGTTCCTTAATTACATTTCTACCATAATTCCATAGGAGACCGCTTTCTGCTTTGGTTTTAAACAGACAAGCTATTTATACTGAGCTATTAATGAAAAGCAAGAAAAGGAAATTATACAGCACAGATGACAACCTTGAAATTAAGGACTGGGAATAAACAAAGCATTCAAATGAAAACCTTAGCCATTTTTCCTTAATACACAATGGATTAAGGGCACAGGGTAAATTTCATCAATCTAATTAGGAAACATTAAGTGATCTTCCTCATTAATCAGCTCTTTAGTGATTTTCTATGAACTCAGTATTGAATATTTGCATAAAAGCAGTCTTTTTCCTTCAAATTTTTCACACCTGCCTTCACAGTGAACAAAGTGAATCATCTGTTCACATGCCTGCACAGCCAAACATATGCACATGCACATATCTACATTCTCACAGCTGCATAAGACAAAACAAAGAAGTAAGAGGAGGTGGATGCAGAGCCTGGCCATGTCACAGTAGCCACGGCATGACACTAGGCACATGCCTTTTGACAAATGTGGCAGCAGGATTCAAAATCTGAATGATTTCTCAAAGGAAAACAAGCCAGCTTGGACAACTCCTCCCGACTCAGTGAGTCAGAGAAGTAGAAGGGCGGAGGTGTGATTATCTGAAAGATTCATCTGCATCTTGATCTGTCTGAAGATGATTCCCCAGGCTGCATGTCTGAAAGCCTCAGGCAGAGGCTAGACACAAACAAATACACCAATATAATTTTAGGGTGAGAAAACAAATTCTGTACTGGTTTCGGAATAAACTTTGTCACTAGTTCTTCTCTGCCGTTGTATTTTTAAAATTTACTTCAACTCTCTATCTTCATGCATTTTTTTCCAAGTTGTATATTCCATTTAAGCCAGCTCCTTTAGTCAAATGAATACTGCCATAGATAACTGCAGTTCAGGTGCTTATGCACATGGTTAAATACTCCAGTAAATCAGATTTCAGGATCTGTAAATACCTTTTTACTTTTTACTTTTTTTTTCTTTTTCTCTCTTTCATAGTTTCCATGTCCTATGTCTGGAAAAAGCTACTTTATTTGAACTAGCAGTAATTATCTAGAAGATAATATATTGTGGAGCTAGTCAGATATTCTGACTAAAGAGCTTTCTGCAGCAAAATGCAGTTTCATCAGCTTCTTGTACAAGATGAATTAAAAAAATTATTACCAGAAAAATATCCAAGTACCTTGTTTAGGTTTCTTTTTTTGACTTATTAACATTATGCAGTTTCTTTCAAGTATCTGTCAATGACATTTTAATGGGAAAGCAGTAAAACATCATTTAACACCAGTTTAATAAACATGATATGTCACATTACTTGATTTGGACATATGCTATTTGTTCTCAATACTGCACAAGATTCAGGAATTTTCATCTATTCCTTTTCTACATAGAATCATAGAATAGTTAGGGTTGGAAAGGACCTTAAGATCATCTAGTTCCAACCCCCTTGCCATGGGCAGAGACACCTCCCACTCAAGGCTCTATCCAACTCATCCTTGAACACCGCCGGCAACGGACAGACCTGTCTAGCTTTGTACCAATCTGTTTTAAGTCTAATTTCACTAAGGCAAATCCCTGTATTTGGACTGGCAGAGAAATTTTGTAATTTCAACATTGGTTCTCATCTAGATTGCAGTAAGAATTTTAGTGGTTAATGTTTGAGAGAAATGAAAATTCAGAAACAGTATTTTGTATTGATTCTGATGCAACTTTTTAACAATGAGAAGTTTTAGTATGTGACAGCCATTTTCTAAAGGGTGTTCATAAACTGACTTTTCTACTTTGTGACGGAAGGAGCTAACACCACCTCCCAGCCACTTGATAATATGTTCGTTAAAGTTTCAATTCTGTAGCATCTACAAAATGGTTTTACTGCCTGAATCCAATTAATTTTCTCAATAAAATGAACTGAGACCATAGCATCAAGGAAGAGGCATATAGCATCAAGGAAGAGGCATCCAGCCCAACAGTCACCACTCAATGTATTTTACATAGGGAAAGGTTCAAGTTAGTGCTAGCAGGAGCAGTTAGCACTACAAATGCTAATGTGTGCAATCCACAAATGCAGAACTAAATGCATCAATCAGCCCATCAGATGGTCAAACCCAATTTGCTTAGGAGGTGAAAACAAAGTCCCTCTGAATACAAACAAATCATTTTTGGAAAGATCTGCATGCTTCAAAGTACCTGCAAGGACTGTGTAGCACATCTGAGCTAGCAGACTGCATGTCTCACAGTTGCTCAGTCCTGATGCTTTAAAAGCCCCTGGCCCATGATCTGTATAATGTGCATTAATTAGAGCAGTGACACAGCAGAAAGCATAGACCTGGGCTGGAAGAGTGGAGTTGGCCCTGAACGCATGAGTGGAAATGAAAGAGACCGGATACAATACTTCTGTGTGAGATGAGACTACTAAAATTATCAGAGAACACCTGAATGTCGGGCACTTGAGTTATGACCTCAGAGAGAGATCACTATCTCAGGTAAGACTATCATGGTAGGAAGTGTTTTGAAATATCTGTGACTTGTGAGATTTATTAGCACAGCAATTCAATTACCCTGAATCAACTCCTAAAGCATTGAGTCTCAATGGCAATGGCATTGAACATTTTCTCTTCCCTCTCTTCCCATGTCTCCCATAGGTTACTACAGTCACATTTTTATTTTCAAGTCAGAAGACTGGAAGAATAGATTTACATATATATCCACAAAATGCAGCATTAACGTATCACTGAGGTAGAAAAATACAGGCCTTAAAATGAAGAGAAGTAGCTTCTCTGTGCTGCCCCATCCCTGGGATTTTAGGCTAATGAGAAAAGCTTCAGTGTGCCTTACTGTAAGCTGATACCTGACCCAGTAGATTTGAATTAATACAGAACTGATGCAAAAGGGATCAGAATTAGGCCATTGAACTAAGTATTGGCTAGCAAAATGAACATAAATATGTGGAAACACCATCAATAACTTACATAAATACAGATTTTGCCTTTACTAAAAGAAGCGTGTACATTTCACTTAAGCCAAATTCAGTTATGCTAACAGCATGGAGAATCACTTTCACCTAAATCTTGCTGCAGAAAAAGCACATTCATTTTTTTTTACCCAAAATAAGTTGTTTCACCCCTAACAAGCCAGTAAATTTAAAAAAAAAAAAGCCCTGCAGCTTGTCAGTTTGACATTGTTTAATTTGCAACAAACTGTAAACAGAGTATAGGAAATGGAAACTCTAATAGAGACAGGCAGAGACAAACCATATTTTTTTGTCTCTAGGAAAATCTGCGTGGCAAGAAATGAATCACATATATTTGCATTTGTCCCTGTGACATAATGTTAAGTTTAATTACTTAAGTGTGAAGCATCCTATTAGAAGGTATGCGCCTAAAAATAAATAAATGTTAGCTTGGTTAATTGCAGTCTAAATTCTAGTCAATGAGCGAGTATTCTGTACCCATTCATAGATGCTTCCAATTTACATACTTCAGGAAGCATATAACGCTCTCATTTGCTTAAATGTCAAATGGCAGAATTATCCTGATAAATACCATTTAAAATCAAGAAATATTCAGAAACCCCCAAAGTGTAGCTTAGCATTTTTTAGAATCAGAATGTCTAAGTCAATATGTAGGAGGAAAGCATCATCTAGTTTAAATTTCCACTGAGGAGCTGGTCCTAAATTTTATGCTAATGCACTTAAACATGTTAGTGTTTCTTATTCACCGTAACATTTATTATAGCACCCAGTCCTTCCAATTACTCTGTATCAAATGATTTGTTAATGAAAGCTAGCCATGAGGGAAGCTGTATACCCATATTCCCTTAGGCAAGCAGTTTGCTGCATGAGAAGCACTCCTATTTATCCTAAAGTATTTTAATATTTCCATGTGTTTTAAACATTAGCTTTCCTTGCTCGAGGTTGCTTTGACAAGCATATAATATGTGTGAGAATTATGTGAATACAATACTTGGGGCCGTTGAAAGTCTTTGGAAAAAATTTTGTACTACCAAAATGATTTCAGTAACACAGCTATGGATCATGAATACAAATAAACTTAACAGATCCCCCAAGCAATTGTTTGCAGAAGTGTACATTTAAATTTTTAATTATTCATAGCCAAAGTATTAAGAATAAATATCCTGAGCAGCACTAAGCCATAAGATAAAATCAGAATACAGATCTCTGGCCATTTCCAATCCTCAACCTTAGAAGGATTTTTGAGTGGCATCTAATTATGGTACTGAGGCCTCAGAAGCATTGAAAGAAGTGAGGTAGACAATAACAGTAAGACATGCAAAGAGTAATGATGACACTTCTGCTAGGACCTCATTCAGAGCCTTATAACACTACTAGCATATAGCACAAATACATATCTAAAATCCATATTGTGCATATGGAAGACAGGACGATGAATGAGCAACAAATGTGCTAGTTCACATATTTGCAACAGCTGGGGTTTTGTTCTTTTGCCTTTGCTTCCCCTCCATAACACATCACTAAGTGAGTGTTGTGACACTGAGCTGCTAACATGAAATTTCAGTTGCATAGGCTAGCTGTAAACTGTCCTGTCATTCATATTTTTCTCCCCCACTCAGCCACAGTGCCTTATGCTGTGTCTAAATTTCACCTGGCAACTTTTCCGCTTGATGAAAAGAAACCATTTAAGGCAAACAAAAAAGTAGTTAAATTGGAGAGCATATCGGAGCCTTTATACTAACCACTGTTTTACCAATTCTTCAGGTAAACAAGGTTAAGCATGTTGAATCAGGCAAATGACTCAACACTTGGCCAAGCTAGGCTTAAATAAGTGTTGATTATTCCTGATCTCTAATTTGAGCCATTAAGAATAAATAAAACCAAAAGTAATGGGCAAGAGAAAAATGTACTGAGGGAAAGCTAGGTGCGAAGAGAAAAAACAATATTAATAACATATTGAAAACTGAAGAAAAAAGTTTCCTGAATAGAAAAATCACATGTTAAGAAGAAAACAAAGAAGCAAAGAGAAATTAAGAGCACCACAATGAGGTGGGCTACCAAGAATCAAGGCCAAAACCGGGAAAAATTGCAGAGCAGAATCAAAGCCAAACTCTAGCTTTGTAATTACAGTTAGTTTTTATTTAATCCACCCAATTATATAAAATGTGATTCAAGAATACATTCTATAACACTTTCCTTTGTATGCTTCTCAAAAGTCAAGTCTGTACTTAGAATCAGAGTCATAGAACAGTTAGGGTCGGAAAAGACCTTAAGATCATCTAGTTCCAACACCCCTGCCATGGGCAGGGACACCTCACACTAAATCATGAGACCCAAGGCTCTTTCCAACCTGGTCGTGAACACCACCAGCGATGGAGCATTCACAACTTCCCTGGGCAACCCATTCCAGTGCCTCACCACCCCTACACTAAAGAATTTCTTCCTCATACCCAATCTAAACTTCCCCTGTTTAAGTTTGAACCTGTTACCCCTTGTCCTCTCACTA
>JAOEHY010000715.1:0-32683 GCA_025447955.1 Psilopsiagon aurifrons | reverse complement strand
AGAGCAGAGACCTGGAAGGGTGGTGGGGGTGCACTGGCTTGGTCGGGCTGGGTATACGTGGTGAGCTGTTGTATTCTTTTCCCTTGTTTTTCTCTTGTCATTATTATTATTAGTGGTAGCAGCAGTGGTTTGTGTTATACCTGAGTTACTAAACTGTTCTTATCTCAACCTGTGGGAGTTGCATTCTTTTGATTCTCCTTCCCATCCCTTGAGGAGCAGAGGGAAGAAAAAGGGGGAAGTGAGTGAACAAACTGCGTGGCTGATTTATGGCTTAAACCACGACAGCGCTGAATTTCCCTTGCCTTTAGAGTGTCCAATTACACAGTATTGTACTGCTCTTCACAGTTCTTCAGCCAATTTTCAGTTTTGATGCTGTTCAGGACTTGGTATTCACTAGCAAGCTGTAGCGTTTGCTGTTCACCCTTTCTCAGGTCAGTTACAAACATGTCAAAACAGCACAGGCCATGGAACAGATCAACGTGGCACTCCAGGGTCTGACCTCAGTGAAAATGCATCATTTACCCCTGTGTTTCCAAAGTTTAGTCAGTTATTTATCCATGTGAAGACCTTTCCTCTTATCTCATTGCAGATTATTTTCTGTCTTATCCCTCTAGTGAAGGATATTGTTGAGAGCCTTTGGAAATTATATAAAGATCTCCCTGTTCCACACAGTTATTGCCTCCAGGACACTGAACTTTTAGCTGCTGTTTTAATAACCATTCCAGCTTTGATGCAGTTTTCTTTTTCAAAATGAAGTATTCCTGTGGAAGATCCTGAAGAGGCCTTCTAATCTTCCAAGAATATTAAAAGTTATTTAATTTACTATTACAAACAGACTCTTATGAATCCTGCTGCATGTAAAGCTCAGGTACAAATTAAGAAGCATTTATTTTCTTGTGAACTTTTAAATCGGGAATGCCAATAAACAGTCACATATGTTGTCTAATCACTTATTTCCTACATAATTTCTTATCAGAATATTACCCTGTTCACATGGAAGTAACTGGAGTCTCCCCTTATCTTGTACTTTCGCTTTTAGCTATTAAATTTTACATTAACATTTCATGTGTATTGCAGCCTTCTTCACTGACTGGTTGATAGCATAGTACTATTAATACTCTGCCTAGTCAAGCCTTCATTTTAATTACAGGAATACTGTCTTGCTTGAATGTGCAGTTAAAGTATTTACCTTATTTCACCTCTTTAAGATGCAATGTCACTCCTCTGTATAATAACCTTGTCTCTCATTCCTGTATCATTTGTGTCCTGCTATTGCAGTATTTTGCTGATTCTTCTCCTACTTCTGAGATGCCTTTTATGTCATATCTCTTATATAATCATAAATTCTTCTACTTCATTATTTTTTATCTGAGTCTGCATAGAAGTAGGCAAAGAGTTTAACTCTATCTCCATGCTTCCCTTGCATTTCTCTGTTGAAATGGTACCTTAAGTCTGGTGACTGTTTAATATGTCCTACCTCAATTAAACAAGGTCTGTTCTACCTTTTCTTTTGAAAGAAATTTTCAGATTTTACTGGAAAAAGAACTAATTTGTCCGGAACTTTGTGAGTTCTGCAGATCTTGATGGTGCTCTGCCATCTGAATTTGTTGAAACTTTCAGTGACAGCCACCTTCCCTCAGATAGAGTGTCTAACTGCTGTAAACATTAAGTTGATGTGGCAAGGTTTTGATAGCGAGGAATCTATAAGGGATGGCACCTGTGAGAACCTGCTAGAAGCTTTCCCCTGTGTCTGACAGAGCCAATGCTAGCTGGCCCCAGGACAGACCCACCACTGGCCAAAGCTGTGCCCATCAGTGACTGTAGTAGCACCTCTGGGATAATGTATTTGAGAAAACCGGGGTGGGGGTTGTGTGGTGTAGAACAGCAGACGGAGAAGGGGAGTGAGAATATGGGAGAGATACAGTCCTGCAGACACCAAGGTCAGTGCAGGAGGAGAGGAAGCGTTTCAGGTACCAGAGCAGAGGTTGCCCTGCAGCCCATGGGACAGCCCATTTTGAGGCAGGCTGTGCTCAGGCAGCCCATGGAGTTCCATGGTGGAGAAGATCTCCACCTGCAGCCTAGGGAAGACTCCAGGCTGGAGCCAGGGGATGACAGAAAAAGGCTATAACCCCTTGGGAAGCCCACCCTGGAGCAGGCTCCTGGCAGGACCTGTGGCCCTGTGGAGAAAGGAGCTCACACTTGTGCAGGTTTTCTGCAGGATTTGTGACCTCAGAGGAGATGACTGTTCCTGAAGCACTGCACCCCTTGAGCGGGACCCACACTGGAGCAGTTCATGAAGGACTGCAGGCCCTGGGAAGGACCCATTTTCAAGAAGTTTTTGAAGGACTGTCTCCCACTAGGAATACTAGTTATGCGTAAGTGCTTTGCCCTGCTGACCTCCTTCTCCATGGGCCCTGAAGCATAGATCTATTTAAGCACTTCTTATTTAAGCAGAGACTCCCTGGGCAGGGCTGGGTTGGACTGAGTTAGGCTGTCTTATACCTTTAAAGTCCTTAAGAGTCACAGGGTATGGCCTTTGCAGCCTGGGCTGCACTATCACATCCTTGTCAATTTGATAGGCCTGGTGGAAGAATGACCTACATTTTCTTTGCTCTGCCTTAAGGTACCACACCTCTGAATTGGCTTGTGGGACACACAGATCCCTTTCCTAAGGGAAAAGGAGAATATGTCATGGTGGCAACTGTCTACCTCCTCCAAAGAAGACAGAATAAAATTCATCAGTCTTTCAGGCGTCAAACTCCTGGGCATGTGCTTGTGATATTCCACAATTTATGAAGTGTCTCCCTTTTGTTAGCATGGATTACTAGTACATACATCAGTAAATCAGTCAATAAAAATCTGAAGTGAATCACCCGATCAATACCAGTTGAGAGAGATATGTACTTAAAATTTCAACTCAAGCTTTGGCTTTTATTAAAATTAATCTTTGAAAATTCCCTCAGCAGTTATGGTCTGCAAATTCTTTCTGCATGAAGAGATGACAAACAAGTAAAACTGAAAATTAGGGCACAGCAAGAGAAAAATATTTTCTTAAATTACCCATGGAAAAAGGAAAACTAAGACAACATTTTCTTAAGTGTGGCCACTTTTTCCTCTACAGCTGTCTATTTATAAAAATTATCATATTCTTAGCATAATCAAAAGATTTCAGAAGTAACACTGTCAGTTTTGTAGACCATGAAGAGACATTGCCAAAAAGGTCTGGATGAAGGAACTTTGTGTGCTGGCAAAAAAGTACTTGTGAGACTTATGCATTACAATGAGAACATGTAAATGTATAATCATACTTACTGTTTCTCTTTTATATCAGCCAAAGCCACTAAGAACGTAATCTCATTAGGTTTAAATTGACTACACATTGCTTTGGCAATATTGTTAAAACTCTATGGTTTGGTGATTAAGGGAATAGAAGTGGGTTAATAAACTCTGTAGTTTCAATTGAATATGATTTTAATTATAATGCAATAGTAATACTTTTAGAAAAAGAAATATTTGCAGACCAAACGAGGTCATACAGCACTATTTGACATTGATTTAGTGTCTAATACAGCTTACTCATGTGATTCTGTAATACATTTGTCCTTTTTAGTGAAATAGATGCTACATGACCTTACATGTTACATGATACTACATGTAACAGCCAGGAAGAAATTGATGATGAACACCATAATAAGGTCTTAATGGGATAACACAAAGAAAATGGAGATTAAACAAAAGAAACTGAAATTATTTATATCTTTTTCTATGCATTCAAAAGTAATGATGGAACCACATAAAAATTCTTTAGCAGATGGCAAGTCATCTCAATCAAGCAAATTAACGGATCATGCATTAAAAAAATAAAGTTGCAGGTTATTTGACATACACTGTAATTACATTGGACATATTGCTTTCAATAAACATTAAAGGACAAATTAACATTACAGTCGTGCCAGCCTTGTTTCTAAATCTGCTTTTCAAGCTTATAATTAAAAACCTAAATTATTACTGCAGCAAATTAACACTTCTAATAGGATTCAAATGTTGTGACGATCAGATTTGCCTTTTTTTTTTTTTTTCCAAAAAGACTTAAAAATGCAAATCTAAACAATAAAGCATCTCTCTAAATACTGAAAGACTAGAAGGCATAGAATTGTATTTGGAACACATGCTGAAACTACAGCCTTTGAAAAGTAGTGACACTGTGGTGGAGTGGTTCTTTATATTACAGTAAAATATGAAGTTGTGGTTAATAAAGAAGTAATTATTTTTTAAAATTTTGACACTTCAAAAGATTTCCTAGTTCAAACAAGTACAATTTTAAGTTGATCTCATGTATTTTTTTTTATGCAGATCAGGTCTGGCAAACTGAATATGGAGAGAATCTCTGTTGAATTCCAGAAGTGAATCAGACTATGTTTGCTTATTATTTCCAAACTACTATGCCTTTCTTCTTCACCTTCCCATCACTCCTGTGATTATTTCTGTCTTATCCTGGCCTTCACCTATATCTCTGAAACTTGAGTTCTTTCTTTTATTATTTTATCTAGATGAAAATAAAGAGGCAAAAGAAACAGAAATTGTAACAGTATTTAAAACATTCACTGAAAGAACCAAAGATTTTCCAGAAGACACAATCTCCAACATTGTGATGTCTGACAATTTTCTCAACCAGCTTGGCACCTTTAGCTTCTTAAACCATGATTTAAGCACATTATAACTCTGGTAATTAAACTAAAACAAGTTATGTTTTTATCTGTGCTTAGTGCCATCATTAACTTCCTACTCTGTTCCTGTTTTCTGTCATAAAAGGTAAACCGAAAGTATGATACGAATACATAACTGTCTATTTATCCTTATTTGATCTACCCCACAAATTCCAAGCTCCAATCTATTTCCTGTGAAGAATTTAAACATGAAATCGTACTGCAATGAGTTTCATTCTCCAGCAACTATTCTGTTAACTTACCTGCAGCACTTCCTAAAATAAGCTGATATTTTGTATGAAAGCTTTGGTGGCTTGAAAGAAACCCCATGGTAAAGGTTAGAGTGCTTTCACATTATATAGTATTTCTGCTTACTGCAATGGGCTTGGTGATACATTACACATATTTTTGGAAGCTCAAAAATAACTAGAGCAAATTTCATTTGAAATAATAATTTGATTATTAATTTTAATCTATCAACCATCTCTAAATGGCAATTCTCCCCCCTCTCCATCCCTATATACTGAATTTAAAAAAAAAAGTCATATCAGTTATGTCATGTGAGCCAGGCATGTCATGTGAGCCAGGCAGTGATATCACAGAGTCACTTCTGCTTTCTGTCATTACAAGAATGCTCCAAGTCTGTGCTTATAGTGCGGTTTTTTAGTATTTGAATTCTTCTGAGCAATACTTTCAAAAGCCCTCTAAAACGAATTTTTAATGCTTTGAAAAAACTCTCTCACTTTGCTGTGTAGGTGATATCAATTTATAGATTTACTTCAATCACAGAATTAGGACATTATTCTCGTACTTCTTAATAAATGTAGTCTAATAAGAATAATCAAAAATACATCATTTTATGAATGTAATTAAAATTATCAACTATTTTTTACTGTAATGACCGCTACCCTGTCTTACCTACAATGGGCTGGGAAAATTTTTTTGTTAAGAAATAATTTTATCGTTTGCACTTGAACATTCTATCCTCCACCTTAAAGGAGATACTTCCATTTCATAGTTCAAAATGCTGTAGCACCATATTAGAATTCTTATACTTCTGCTATACTTAAATAGTCATTATCTTCTCTTGCAATAATTATATCCCATATAAAGCATGTACTGCACAGTTTTAACTATGCATAACACATCGCATTTTAGCATATTATTATAGGGATTTTTATGGCATTCTTAATGATATGTTGTAACAGACCATAATAGTTAATTTACAATAAATTTATTTCATGAATATTAATGTGACCCTTTAAAATCCTCTATAGTCGACCTTTGTTTTTAATATATTCATTCAACAATTTTGGTCTTAGGAACTGTGACACTACTTTTTCTCTTTGTTATTGTTTAAAGCTTGAAATGGTCTACAATGAGTTATGCAAGGCGAGTGATATCTATGTAACTTTGTGTGAAAGTATCTCTCAGAAATCAACGTTTTAAATAAACTGTTTAAATCTTTCATAATTATGATCAAAATAACAGATTCCTGGGGTGAAATCTCTGTCCCACTGAAGTCAATAAAATTCTACAAATTTGAGTAGGAAGCAGATCTTATTTAAAAAGCTGTCCATTGTTGTTCAGTAAATTGGTGTATTATTAAGTCGTTCCTTCTGTACTTGCTTCCATTCATTACAGTAAGACAATTAAGACATATAAAAGAATTAATATAAAAATATAGCATGAATAACTGCATATTTTTATACATAACTATAAAGACGTGTATGTGTCAATCATCCAAATCACACAAAATATAAATGTATGTGGAATATTTCCTATACCTGTAATTTCCTCCATTTTCAAATAGCTTGAATAAAAGGACATATTCACACTGCTGTAGCTGCACCATTCTTTATCTCCTACCTTTTTCTTATATAGTCACAGTAGGTGAATGATAAGGCATACCGCTGCTGTCAAATCAAAAAGGAAATGTTTATAAACGAGTGCCATAAATGCACGTCCTTCAATGAAATTTTATATACAGAATCTATTTGAATAATTAGGTTTTTTTAAATAAACTCATTATGCCTAAATAAAATGATTAATGCTTTCATCATGCTCCCTATGCAAAGAAAGATGTGAGGCCATTTATTTTACTTCAAGTTTACTTAAAAGTCAAAGCAATACTCATATACATCTTGCCTGCAATGACTAGTGTCTAATAGATAGTTTGGTACAAACAATGCAGAAAACTTTTAACAGAAGACTTAATATCTCAGACAATTACTATATTCATATGTAAAATAGTATCTAAAGGATTTTGTTTAAATTTCAGTATGAAAGTAAATACTTGACAAAGAATTTTCCTAACATAAAAAAAATTTAAAAAAAAAATGGGGGAACCTTTAATTCTGCCTATATTCATCTATTCTCTAAAAAAAACCCCAACTTATTAGGAAGCCAGGTTTTCTGTTATAGTTCTTGCACATCAAACTATCTTCATAACCCCACCAGAACAGAAAAAACAGGTACAAGAGAACAGTCAAGTCATAGGCTCAGACTGAAAATTTTTCTTTGCCAAGTGCTCTAATTTGATGCTCTGTCTTCTATAAAGCCCGGAATTTTCCTGAAACTTGAGGGTTTAATTGGTTTTGACAAGTTTATTCTTTACCTGTATTTTACCCTTTTGTCACATTGCAGTAAAGATGGGTTTAATTTTCAGGAGACAACTGACAGGCAGGTAAGCAGTAAAACTCCCTTGCACAACCTCGCATTCTTGGCAAACCTAATTAAAATGCTTCTTGGTGCCATGCAAAGGAACACTGTGCTCAGTAAGACTTGATTAGTCTAGGTACACATACAGCCAAACAGCTAAGAGAAAGGAAATCAGTTTGCAAAGACTGATACTCATCATCCTTTTTAGAGAACAGTTTAAAGAGATTAATACTTGTCATAATCAAATAACTTTCTTCCGATTTTCTCATTTCCTCTCAAATGTAACTAAGAAGTTACTAATTAACTAATTAACTTTGTAAGCGTAGTAACTCAGAAACAACTGAAAAAAAACTCCATACATGTCCTCATCTACTGAACTGTGGAGGTTAATTATTTCTCTTAAATCTTGCTGCAGCCTCCTGGATTGCCTCCTTCTTCAGCTTTCCTTGACTTAAACTGGGCAAGGAAATGGCTTTAACCTGTCAACACATCTCTGTTTTTTCGACTGAGTTCACAAAATGAAATAAAATGCTGAGCAGATCGTTTTAGAGCTGTAAATCTCATTTGTATCCACAATTCTGGTTATGGGCTCCCCTCCATTTTCCTCATAGTTAATATTTGACATCTGAAATCTGAAAACAAGTCCTCTAGATACACAAATCTTGACTATACACAAGTGTTATACCCATTCCAGACTGTCAGTTCCCTGACTATCAGGATAAGAGACCTGGTTTAAGCATGTCGTGGTTCAAGATTCAAGAGTTATTTTTCCATGAAATCAGGCTAAAAGTGATATAAATAATGTGGGCTTCAGTCTTGTAATAAAGAGCTGGGACAGATGCAAGACAAACACCTTGACTTGCCACATGTGGAAACACCTTTATGTCTTCTATTATGTTGTAGCCATAAAGCACTCTGAAATAACTTTTGAAATTCAGAACTTGAGTATTGCAAGTACTCAAATGTACACCTGAATTTTAACATCAGCCAATTTCTTACTTCTGACTCTGTTCTAGTAATGAAACAGGCAATAAAGTTTTGCTTATTTATGTTTACTATCCATTATTTATTTATGCATTCACTCATAAATCAAATACATTATATGGACTGTTTTGTTAAAATGCCAAGCAACAAAGACTTTAAAAAATGACACTTACTTACATGCTTGTTATTAAATGTTGTCTGTATGAAGAGGACTTTAAGGCTTTATTTTTGTATTTCTTTCCTGTCTTCTACATTCTCTGTCACTATGTTTAGAATAAACAATGCAACCTAAATATCATATCCAGTGAGCTATAAGGAAAATGACCAGGAATATACTTTGTACACCATGGCTCAGACTCCTAGTTATTCTTCGATGAATAGACTATATTTATAATTCTGATGTAAAGAAAAATAAGTCAAATAAACTTCAATGGTAAAAATCTTTTGAAAAGAATTCTGAATATTAAATAAGAAAATAGATGTTTTGAGAAGCTTTTTACTGTTATTTTCAATATATGACCTATTTACTTGTTTTCATATTTTTGAATATTTATTTTTACTTTTTCCTTCTTTCACAGCTCCAAAAGGATATTTTGACAAGAAGTGAAGTCTTTCTGTTGCCTTTCTAAGCAACAACAAAAGAAAAAGATGAGAAGAGACTCCTGACCTTTGTTTCATTACTACTGTGTTTTATACAGACTACAAACCTATGTATCTATCAGATTTTCCGCAACTCAATATTGTTGAAGTCTTGTAGAAATAAAAAAAACATCCCACGTTTGCAGTTTATACAGAATATAATATGACAACACAGTGCAATGCTTCACACTGTCATACTGTACAAAAGCATAATCAATGTAATCTAAATAATAAATCATTATTAACTATTAAATGTGCAAAGTTATTAAAGTTACATGAAATCTGAACATATATCATGGCCTGGTATCTTTTATTAGGGTTTATTATGCTTAAACAAGGATAATAAGCTATCTTCACAGGAAGAAAATAAAATTAAGGATGTTAAAGCAATCGAATATAAAAGCCATATAAGTGTTTAGAATTGTTTAGCCAGAATATTTCCAAACACCTTTAGACTGGGTATCTCCATTCACAGAACTTCTTATCTGGGGTTCTATTTTACAATAATTTGCATATGGAAATTTTTTTTTTTCTTAAATGCAAAAATATTTTTCATTACAACTAGGCAAGAACATGAAAATAAACTTTTCTTAACATTTTCACCACTTTTATTCTTGATTTCTTTAAATATACCTTAGAGAATTTTCTTCATTCCTGATACAGCTGTGAGACATGAAAACCTTCAGGTTTTATTCTACCGTCAAAGCCTATGCAGTATCTTATATCTCCTACTAATGTATGGATGTAAGGTGCTATTACAAAGATAGAGAGATATCCTGCTAACCAATCCTTGGTAGATTCAGGAATAAATAGAGTTTCTTCACGCTTGCAACGAATTGTCTTGCTGGAATTGAGTATAAGACAACTATGTAATGCTCTAGATTTCCTGAGGTGGAAAAGTTTCTCTTATCTGGAAACCTGACCTTGAAACAAATGTGCTCAATATTTTTCTATATAAAAATCATTAAAGGACCAAAGACAGCCTGTGCTGACAAGCATTAGCAGCGGATATCAAGCCTAAAAAGAGAAAATGATTTCAGAAATGCAGCTCTTCAGGATGCTCTTTGGCTCAATTTTATTGAACTGGGTTTGTATCAAGCTTGTATGATTTTTTTTTCTGTATATGTTAACGGATTGCCAAAAGTAGTTATGTGACAAAGCTAGGATAAATTTTCTTCAGAAAAAGGCCTGTGAACAATGTTTTGTATGCCAATTTCCTTGTTTCTGTGTTTTTATTTTAGGGTCTTTCAATTTCAGAAAGGTGTGCTGCAAGGTTAAAAATTAATTTATTGACATATTTGTGAAAGCTAACTCATAATAAAGGTACAATGAAATGTTATTTACGATGACTTAGTGTGGTGGTTTTGGCTGGGATATATCTAATTTTCTTCTTAGTGGACAGTATGGGGTTATGTTTTGGATTTGCGCTGGAAGTGGTTTTTGATGACCCAGGGATGCTTTAGCTTTGCTGAGCAGTGCTTCCACAGAGTCAAGGCCTTTTCTGCTCCTCACACCAGTCCACCAGCAAGCAGGCTGGGGCCATGCAAGAGGTTGGGAAGGGATATAGCTGGGACATATTACCCCAGCTGACCAGAGGAATATTCCAAAACCTATGGCATTATGTTCAGCATATACAGCTAGAGGAAGAATGAGGAAGGCAGGGGACATTCAGAGTGATGGTGCTTGTCTTCCAAAGTTGCCATTACATGTGATGGAGCCCTGCTGTCCTGCTTCCTTTCAGTTGAGTCCACAGATTTTGCTTTACCTATTAAAACTGTCTTTATCTCAACCCATGCACTGTCTCACTTTTACTCTTCTGATTCTTTTCTCCTATTCTAACAAAAGGGGCATGAACGATCAGCTGGGTGATGCTTAGTTGCCAGCTGGGATTAAATTATTCTTCATTCAGATCCACTGATATTTTGAGAGGAAGCAATAAGAACCATAGATATAATGCAATAATATGAACCCAACCTCCCATCCGAGTAACTGCCAAACACTTGAAGTCTCTTGCTTAAAGACTGTCATGTTTTACACATTTAAAATACCATGTCTATTTGTCCCACTACTTGCCTTCCAGGCTTGGGGTAGTCAAGTCTCTTTATAATTTTATTCCCACTTCGAATATATTTCCATAATGGCTTCAACTCTTTTCCCCTACGGTGCCCTTGAAAATTCATGACCTTTTACATAAAATCAAATAAGCTATTTCTACAGCATGGGGCAGTTAAAAAGGTTTTTCAAATAGGGGCCCCAAATTAATAAAGTTTGTGCATTTTCTGTTGCCTACAAATATTTTAACAAGCAAAGATAAAGTTCAAGACTTTGCCCACAAAGTGTAAGTGGCGCCTTACAGAAAACTGGTGTTACAAGGCTACTCAGAGTTCAACACGAGGTTACGCTACTGTCATTAAAAAACACAAACAGCTTTTTTTCCTTTAGGAGAATTTTATATATGTCACAACTATGAATATGGCAGTTAAGATTTTAGATAATGTGAAAGGTATAGGATATTCAAGTAAATTGATCCAGGGGTAGCTTTTGTCGGTTATACTTTGCCAGAAAAAAGCATGCCTTTTTCTTCATGCTAGACTGCTTAATGGATTGTAAAGCATCACTTTTAGCTCTGTCTGCTTTAGAAATGGAAATGTCTCTAGTGAGTCCCACATAATACAATATAAGTCTAGCCACTAATACTACTTTTTTAACTAAGTGTCTACAGTCATAAATTGAGGTAAATGAATAAGTAATATATTTGTATTTGCATAAAATCTTGGCCTTGTTCTGAAAAACAATTTTTTTCTTCTCCTAGAAAAAGTAACAGATATGATCATATGAGATACTCAAAGAAGTTGTCCTGGACTTGCCGAAGAAAGAACTATCTGAATTTTCAGTCCCAAGCAACTTGTGCATCAGCTTTCTGTAGTGGAAGTCAGGAGCATCTAAGCCATACAGAGCAGAGTCACAAATTACTTGTGTTTAAGTTCTGTTCGACAGAGGAGGGCCTCTGCCCTCTGAACCTCTCTGGGTTTTCAGCAGACTCCAAGCTGATTGCAGTTTCACAG
Source organism: Psilopsiagon aurifrons (assembly GCA_025447955.1). NCBI lineage: Eukaryota > Metazoa > Chordata > Aves > Psittaciformes > Psittacidae > Psilopsiagon > Psilopsiagon aurifrons. The sequence goes on along the minus strand of JAOEHY010000715.1, from coordinate 20,628 downwards.
CTAGCAAGTCAAATATTTTAATTAAAAATAATAATGGTAACTACATACAAGTGGCCTAAAATAACAACCAATTTCATTAAGCAGTGACTCACACTGCAATTATCTCACATTGAAATGGATCATTTAAGATACAGCTATAGCTCTTAGTAAGTAATTTCTAAAAATCATCAATTAAAATTACTATATTAGATTTCTTTGATTATAACTGACAAATATTTCTCCTTCTGCACTTCAAAATTACAATAGTATTTACCCTGATTATTTCTGTTTAATTTTCCCTCAGCACACATAAAATGTTCACTAACTCAGCACAGCTGCTTTGATTGTATCCTCTGCAGTTTTCTTCCACAACTCTCTTTCACACTGTCCAGCTCAATACACTTAAACTTTTCATTTTGAATGTTATCAGATTCATATCTAAGACACGTTCATTTTGACTAATAGAGGCAACCAAAGGAAGAAATTTCTCTTGCTTTTCAGAGAAGACACAGACCATTACAAAGAACAGAATAGACCTTCTATGGGTTGAATCATCTGATTAAATACCTCATTTTCCCTCTCTCTGTCACTTCACTGGGTAAAAATTGGGCTGGGTGGCTGTGCCCAAAAAGTAGTGGTGAATGGATTTAAACCCACCTGGTGGCTGGTCAGAAGTGGTGTTCCCTGGAGCTCAGTACTGTGGCCACTTCTGTTCAATACCTTTATCAATGATCTGGATAAGTGAATTGAGTCCACCTTCAATAAGTTTGCTGATGAAACCAAGCTGATTGATCTGTTTGAAAGTAGAAAGGATCTACAGAGGGATATGGGACAGGCTGGATCAGGCTGAAGCCAACTGTATGACAGGTTGGATCAGGCTGAAGCCAACTGTATGAAGTTCAACAAGGTTGAGTGCTGGGTTCTGCAGTTGGACCACAACAACCCCATGGCTACAGGCTTGTGGAAGAGTAGCTGGAAAGCTGTCATGCCGAAAAGGACCTAGGGCTGATGATTATCAGCCAGCTGATTATAACCTAACAGTGTGCCCAGGTAGCTGAGAAGGCCACTAGTGTCCTGGTTTGCATCAGAAATAGTGTGGCCACTACAAAAAGTGTGGTTGTCCCCTGGTACTTGGCAATGCTGGGGGCACACCTTGAAACCTGTGTGCAGTTTTGGGCCACTCACTACAAAAAAGATATTGAGATGCTGGAGTGTGTCCAAAGAGAGCAAAAATCTGGTGAAGGGGCTAAATCACAAATCTTTGGAGGAGCAGCTGAAGAACTACAGTTGTATAGCCTGGAAAAAAGGAGGTTGAGGAGAGACGTCATAGCTCTCTACAACTACTCGGAAAGGAGACTGTAGTGAAGTGGGTGTTGATCTCTTCTCCCAAGTAACAAGCAATAGGACAAGAGGAAACAGCCTCAAGTTACACTAGGGAAGGTTTAGACTGGATATTAGGAAAAATTCTTCCCCAGAAGGGTTGTCAATCACTGGAGCAGGCTGCAGAGGGAAATGGTTGAGTCACTGTTCCTGGAGGTACTTAAAATATGTGTAGATGCTTAGGGACGTGGCTTAGTGGTAGACTTGGCAGTGTTAGGTTAACAGTTGGACTTGATAGTTTTAAAGGTCTTTCCCAACATAAATGATTCTGGGATTCTGTCTATGATTCTAAGAATATACCCAGATTAGAAAGGATGATGCTGATCATTGAGGCTCCACAAATTTTTGTAAGGATTTTTTTTTTTTTTTTTAATCAGTAATTGTTTGCATCTAGTTCTATTGGTTTATTGCCTCCTAATTCTGATTGGTTCGTCTTTTGGGGGGAAGGTTGCGTGGTGGGTTGTTTTGGTTTTTTGGGGTTTTTTTGTTTGTTTGTTTTTGTTGTTAATATGCTGCCCAAGATATAAGGGGAAAACCTAGTGGGAAAATCTGTGATAGAAGAAATAATCATATATAATTTTCAGCCATTCTTCATATATGTATTTTTTGCTTTCTACCCTTTAAGGTATTTGTGAGTTCAGATCTAGATTAGGCATGAACAATGAAATCTTAAAAATAACTGCTATAAACCAGCCAGTGCTAACTGTTAATAAATGAAAACTATGATGATAAATAAAACTGTATCCCATGGTTCTGAGTACTTTGGATCTTCAAAAAGAAGATCAACAGAAATAAAGCAGATGTACCCTGAAGAACCTGCATGTTTTCTTCACATCTTGAAATCACACTTATATCACCTAAGGTATAAAATAAAAGAGCGGTTTGAATGTTTGGATGCCAGAGAAATGCAGGTAATTCCACTCCTCATGAAGAGTAGCTAAGGGAAATATTTTTGGACTCTTTTATGCTCTATATTCTGCAACTCTATCTGCTTCTCCAGTACAAAGGTGTACTCTGCTGAGGAGTTTGGCTTTGAAAAATGTGAAATGGGAAGGGAAAAAGACAGCCGCATGTGCCTCCAGGGTTGTGTTGCAAAAAAAAGACAAGGAAAAGCAATAGGCTATGGCTTTATTTCAAAATCCAGGATAGCAAGAACTCATGTCAATTGTACTTTTGTGTATCCTACCTGTTAGGCACAGAACTTGTCTAAGTACTGATAACCTTTCTACCTCTTTCTACCTTTCAACTGAATGAGCAGGTGGTATGGTTAGGAAGAATGTTCCATATCCAGCTGGAAAAGCAGGCAGCAGCCAAAAACCACTTAAACATGCTAATGACAAATTTAAAAGTGACTGGATCAGGACATGAAGTTTATAATTTTTCAATAATGTTTTTAAAACAACATTCAAGTGTAGGATAAGGTAAAATATCATTAAACAGCCAAAAGCCTACACGAAAAGCTTTCACAGGATGAGCGAATTAGTTCTGAGGTGAGAAATAGGAACTTGCTTTTAAAGTGTTTCGTTTTCAAGCCAGTGGTTTAATAAAATAAGCAATAATGTGTCTGCAGACCCAGGTCCTCAAGGGCAAATGGTCACTTTGCTCCCTGGAAATCAGAGGAACTGAGGGGTTGAATGTCTTTGAGGACCTGTAGAACCAAAATTTATAATTGTGAGATCACTTTGTGATAGTTATTCAGCTCTACTTATTTGGAGAAGATGCCACTGAGTACGCACATCTGCCAGGATTCTAGAACCTGAAAACTAGAAGAGAGGTGTTTTCCTTAATCACCTTTCACACCAGTTACCTGTTGGCAATACAAAGTTCTGCAGAGAGATTAAGAATTGGACTGGGGAGGGAACAAAGCACTTTCTTCTAACATATCTTCTTCCTCCCCATATCAAAGCCTGAAACTACCTAGCTCAAAAGTCAACATAAAACAGCCCTCAGGAAGGTTGGCAGAAGAAATATTGGATTTAAGCGCATACATGCACACACACACTCACAAACCCCCCATTAAGTTTTCTACCCTTTATATTTATGTAAGTTCATGTATACCTGATTTTAACATCCCATAATTCAGAAAATATACACAAGGAGACATAGGGTATTGCTAGGATTGAGATTTACTCATCTCCATGTACCTTGACCTGCTGAACTAAAGCTGACAGCCAGTCAGCTGCAACATTCAGCCATGCTTCCCTGTAAAATACAGAAGCAACAAGTGCTAGGTCAATCAACAGACAATACTAACTTGACTGTCATTTGGCCCATTTCCCACTTCAGACTCTAAACATTATTCACCCTGGAGGCCTTCAGGATCTGTCTGGTGTTTTTCTTTGAATCCTAGTACACTGAAGATTTCAGAAAGGCTTATTTTAACTAGATAATCTGAATAGAGATCTAACAGGGGACAGCTGTGGCATCTGAGTCCCAGGGCTACATATTGTCAATTAATAGTAATTCTAAACATATTCCCTTCGTTCTTTACTTGACCTGTCCTTAAACAAAGGACAACACTCTGCAGGGGGAGGATAAACAAGTCTGTGGCAAGGACCAGTGAAACGAACCTTAATAGAAAGACTATGAGGAAACTTCAGGATTAATTAGTGAAAGACTAAGGATAATGACTCTTTGTGATGTGAGGACAATTGATAATAATCCCAACATTTGATAATTTAAAGTGCCTTCAGGGACATTACAGATAAAATACTGTAAGATTTTAACTACACATTACAATTATACCACAAATGTTTCTTTATAAGCCACTCTGGGGGGTTATTTTTTTTTTTTTTTTTCATTTTTTTAAAGAAACCATATGCTTTCTGAAAGTCTAGTCTTAAAGACCATCTGTGGGACAGTCAACTAAGAGATAAGAAACTCAATAGTCCATAGTGTGGGGCTAGAGTCTGCATGCACCACTTGGGATCTAAGAATATGAGAAGACTAAGCAGTGCCACTGGAGTGGCAGCACTTGTGCCTGGACACTACAAAGAGGTATCTGAAAACATAGTTTCTTTTCCATGCTTAGAATACAAAATGCTTTCTGTGGTTATACAGAAACATAGGAGAAAAATTACATCTTTGATATGCTACTATAATGTTCAAATATCTTATTACTGTATGTCTTGTTACAACAACAGCAACAACAACAAAATAAATTGATAGTCTCATGTTTAAAGACCATTTGGAGTGACATGATATTGAAGTGCCATATGAAGACCACTATGACATGACAGAAGATACATATGTTCAGCCAGGAGAGTGTTTGGTTCAAGGACCTGGATTATATAATTTAAAAAGGAGCAATGACATCACAACGTTAATTCCACACGAGTCAGCAATATATTGACAAACGGAAAGAGAGGCAGTTCAGTTTGTTCTGTTCTCTTAGAGGAAGCTGAAACATAGAAAAAGAAAATGACGCTGAGATCAGCCAGCAAACCAGAGAGAAACCAGAAAAGGCTTTTGGCGTTGTTTTAAGTGGTTTACAATGTATTTATGCGAAGACCAATATATTCAGACATAATTTCTCTGTAATAAGATGCTCCGAAAGGTTAATCCAAAAGCACACAGATTTACTCAGCACTATAAAGACATTTTCTGGGGACAATTGCCTGTTGCAGATAAAGGTTACAAAAGGTCATGGCGGAAATATTGAATGACAATGAATAGTACTAATATTCATATACTTTTAAAATTATTTGTAAATAAGTGAAAACACCTTTCGTCTTTTTTAAATTTCATGTTCTCACATGCAATGTTAAAATAATTTATTAACAGAAACTTTGTTGGAGTCTCTCAAGAAATGTGTTTTACATAAAATTTTTCAGAATTCAGTACCATTGGGAATGATATATAGAGATCTTACTTTGCTGAATAAACAAGTGCAGAAGTCTTTTATACACTGTTTAGCTATTGTGATGGAGCACAAAGGAAAATAAAATGAAAACCAGAGAATGGAGACACTACAAAGCTGAATAAGGAAAACTGGCATTCCAGATTTGCAGAATGCAAGCAGAAAGAAGGGTGACATTAGGGATAAAGTGAATGATCCACTCTCTTTAAAAGAATGCTGTTATATCTACTCCTGACACAGATGTGTATACAATTTCTTGGAAATTCATAGAACCATAGAATAGTTAGGATTGGAAAGTATCTGAAGATCATCTATTTCCAACCCCTCTGTCATGGGCAGAGACACCTCCCACTAAACCATGTCACCCAAGGCTCTGTCCAGCCTGGCCTTGAACACCACCAGCGATGGAGCATTCACAGCTTCCCTGGGCAACCCATGTCAGTGCCTCAACACCCTTACACTAAAGAATTTCTTCCTTATATCTAATCTAAACTTCCCCTGTTTAAGTTTGAACCCATTACCCCTTTTCCTATCACTACAGTCCCTAATGAAGAGTCCGCACCCGGCATCTCTATAGGGCCCCTTCAGATACTGGAAGGTTGCTATGAGGTCTCCATGCAACCTTCTCTTCTCCAGGCTGAACAGCCATGACTGTCTCATCCTATCTTCATACAGGAGGAGCTCCAGTCCCCTGATCATCCTCGTGGCCCTCCTCTGGACTTGTTCCAACAGTTCCATGTCCTTTTTATGTTGAGGACACACGAACTGCACACAATACTCCAAGTGAGGTCTCGTGAGAGCAGAGCAGAGGGGCAGGATCACCTCCCTTGACCTGCTGGTCACACTCCTTTCTATGCAGCCCAGGATATGGTTGGCTTTCTGGGCTTCAAGCTCACACTGCCAGCTCAGCATACCATAAAAATGTTGCTACTATGAATGATAAAACATAGAGATTAGCAATGAAGGGTTTGGAAAAATAAAAATGTAATTAAAGAAATAACATTGAACACATTTTTAGGATTTTTAATATCCCTTTTTACACACATTTTGAAAAATATCTTTATTGTTTTATCATTTTCTGGTTTTCACTCTCTGATGGAAAGAAATCAGAATCACATCCTAGAGATTAATGTTATTTTTTCAAACCCTGGATATTCATTTATGAAACTGCATGGTTTGCAATTCATCAAATAAGGACCTGATGGGAGAAAGCAGAAGCAGGGAATTGGAGTTTTCTGAGAATTGGGGTTTGTTTTTCTTCGTCTGGTGGACTTCTGTGTGTGCACTATGGTCAAGAGTCCTAAAATCACTTATTCTGGAAGGGACTTCAGGAGGTGTCTAGTCCAGCTGGAAGGATTGTCTCATACAGGTGCCTCAGGAATTTAGGTGTTCAGGTCTTGAAAACCTTCAAGGATGGAGACTGTCTATCTGGGAAAGTTGTTACAATGATTGACTTCTTGAAGAAGTTCTTTTATCCAGTCTGACACCTCTTTTTTTTAGGTTAGGCTCTTTGACTGCTGCCCCTTCACCATGCACCGCTATGAGAAGCCTTGTTACATCTTCTTGAAGACCTCCTGTAGGTATGCCCAAAGCCATCTCTGTCCCAGCCTGAACAAGGCCTGTTGCCCTATTCTCTCCACATAAGGCAGCCACTCCAGACTCAAAACACCCTGGTGACTGCTGCTGAACTCATTGAAACATGTCAATGTCCATCCTGTAATGACTCCGTGAGAGTCATTAGCTAGGCACAGATATTATCTAATGAATGTTTAGTAAAGGGAAATAGTGACTTCTCTTGATTTCCTGGCTCCTCCTGTCGTAGCTGTGGCACTCTTTGTGTCCAGGGCTCACTATTGGCTCAGGTTCAGAGTGCTTTTCACCAGGACAAACAGATCTTTTTTCCAAAGCTGATCCTCAGCCAAGCAGTGCCCAGTGTCTATCACTGCAGAGGATCTTTCCATTCAAGATGCAGGAATTTACATTTGTCCTTGTTGAATTTGATAAGGTTCCAGTCTGTCTATTTCTCCCCTTTTTTATAGGTCCCCTGTGAGGCAGCCCTGCTCTCAAGCATATTGACTTGTGACCTACTGTGACTTGTGCCCTACATCACTATTGTGATGACATATGCAAACTTGATAAGTGTCCTCTGTCACCATTGGCAATGATGTTAAGCAGGACACGTCACACTATAGACCTGTGCAGTACTGTGTTTGTCACTGACTTCCAACCAGAGTAGTACACATTAATCATGGCCCTCTGTGACAAATCATCCAAACAATTGTTTTCCAGATTCATTATCCTCTCATCCATGCTGAAATTACTCAGCTTGGGTTCAAGAATATAATGGGAGATGATGTCAAAAGCCTTGCTAAAGTTGAGATAAATGGCATCAACAGTTCTCCCTTCATCCACAAATCCAGCCATTTTATTATAAAAGGTAAAAAGGCTGGTCAGGTATGATTTATCCCTGGAAAATCCTTACTGACTACTCCAAATAACCTTTGAGTCCTTCACATGTGCAGAAGCATGTTCCAGTCTTTTCAGGGTTTTCATGAAGGTTACTTGACATTTTTCCAGGGACAGAAGTGGGGCTGACTAATGTGTAGTTGTCTGGATCATCTTTTTGGTCTTTCTCACTTTTTCATTTTGCAGTGATTTGCAGGAGAGTAATTTGTCTTGTGCCTTTTCTCCTGAGTATTTTTGTCTTCCTCTACAGTTTTCTTCTAAACTAACAAATGTATTCACAAATTACAAAATCCAATAAAATATCCATGCACTATTTAGATGTTACTACAGAATGAACCTTCCATCCATAAGAAAATGGTCACCAAGTGACAAACCTGTAGATATTTTTCTTTTCATTGACAGAACTCCGTCCTCTGAACCGCAATAGGCAGCTGTAAAGACCTATTCATGTTTTTCAAAACTATCGTTGAGCAAACAAATTTCTGCTGAAAACCTTTGATTCTTTCAACTACACACAATATGATTGCTCAAAAATTCTGATTTAGTAAGTCATGGATAGTTCTTTAAAAGCATGGAAACAAAGAAAGCCTGTCTTTAAGGGTTATATCTTTTGTTCAATTAAAAGAATGATCTCACTATAAACAACCTCCTTCAATTTCTTATAAAGCTAGAAGAAGATATCCACAGGAATTGTCACTTTACTGAAGGCTCTAATAAGTTTTTATGGTTAGACCACCAAGAAAGAGTTCAATAAGTCTACTTTTGAAATGATGTAAACCGTAATGAATCAACTCCTTAAAGTAACATAAATTTATTTTTCTATAGCTAGAGCTATTTTTCTCTTTGTTTATAGTATACAGCTATAGGAAATCTGCCAAGAAGCAAAATGCAGGGACTGGGATAAATAAAATTGAATTTACTAATCCTAAAACCTGTTCTTCTTTCATTTAGTTTTTCTTTTCCCAGACCCTGAATCTGTTCCCAGGAGCACCTTTAACCATTAGGTTATAGTATTTAGTTTCAGGTTTAGCTAAAATTAGATAAATCTTATTTATTTAAAAACTATATTTCATTATTTCAGTGATTAGGGTATTTTTAATTTATATAGTATATAGACCAGGTATAAATTATTCCAAGAGTTATGTCAGTTATAAGAACAACCAGCAGCATAACTTGCATAAGCAGCAATGTTTTCAGTCATACTCCAGATAGACTTAAATGTCTCATCTTGTATCCCTTCACTCATTAGAAGAGTTGTAAATGGTGCAGGTGCACACAATTACACTACTTGTCCTTCTGCCAAACCACCATCTAAAACATTATTGAAGATTACATGCATCATTGCAAATAACTGCACTTCATTTTTTCTTAGTTAATATTCATTTTGCCAATGCAAGCACTTCAGCTATCACAAAGCATTTTAAAAAACGGAGGGAAGAGAGTTGCAAGTGCTGAGATTTATCAGAGATAAATCATGAGGAGTGTGCCTGTCTCAAATGATAAAGAAAAATATTTTAAAAGGATCTGGTGGAGGTTCAATGATGACCAGATGGATATCAGTGTCCCTCAGGGGTTTGTATTAAGACCAGTAATGTTTAATATGTTCATCAGTGACATAAACAGTGGGATCAAGTGTAACCTCACTCAGCAAGTTTGCCAGTGACACCAAGTTAAGTGGTACAGTTAACTTGCCTGAGAGACAAGATACCATGAGACGGAACTGGGCAAGCTCTGTAAGTGGGCCCATGTGAACCTCATGAGGTTCAACAAGGCTAAGGGCAAGTGCAAGGGTGGTGAAATGCTGGAACAGATTGCCCCAAGAGGTGGTAGATGCCCCATTCCTGGAAAAAATCAAGGTCAGGTTGGACATGGGTCTGGGCAACCTGATGTAATTGAAGATGTCCCCTGCAATGAGCAGGGCCTGAATTATATGAGGGTGGGGCTGAACTATAAGGCCTTTAAGGGCCTTTTCCAACCCAAACTATTCCATGTTCCCTTCCTTCTATAGTCAGTTCTGCAGTTACTTCTATAGTTGCTTCTATAGTTACTTCCATATTTGCAACACTTCCTTTTCAGCAGATGTGGCATGACTAAGAAATAAAATTACTCAGAAATAAAAAGACTGAACTTTTTAAGCCAGAATAGTTTGATCTCTCAAAACCACTTCCCTCTTTGCTTTGTGACCATATATGTATGTCTTGACACCATAAAATCATGGCATAGAATATATCTTTCAATTTGGAAAGCACCAACACCATTGCATAGAACTTCTTATTGGCTAATTAAAATGCAAAATGTTATTCTACTTTCATTTTCTTACATATGTAAATTATGCACATGAATAGTGTTAAATATACAGCAATAACCCTGGATCACGAGTTGCTTTTAGACAAAAATTCAGTGAAAATTATCTTGTCAAGAGATTTTTGTGATATTTTGTTCTGTTGCCTTTTTCTTCTATGTTAATTGAGTCATGTTATTTTCCCTTTAAAACCTCTAGGGATTTTCCCCACAGCTTTTAAATTCATTTTTCTCAAAAAAAAAAAAAAAATATATATATGTTAACACATAAACAAATTTAGGAATAATTAGGATTTGTGCATCATAATTAAACCTTTGGGATTGCTGTAATTCAAATTCATAAATTGAAAGTTCAACTGCTTTGATCTTAGTGCTTAGTGCTTAAACTTTACACATTTATGATGTCAGAAGAATCTTGTAACTCTGATCTATCAGCTCCATTTTATGACAATTGTAATTGAGACCTCTTCCAAAAGAAAGAAAAAAAAAAAAAACCATGACAAAAGAAACAACCCAAAACCAAGCCTAACAAAAAAAACTGCGCCCTCAAAGATATTTATGAGTCTGATCTCAAACAGCATGATATATTGTCATGTTGTTTTGTTTATTTTTTTAATATATTAATTAGAGTTCATAGAATCATTGAATGGTTTAGGCTGAATGGTTTAAAGATCATAGACTCCATGCCCCCCTGCCATAGACACAGACATCATTCACTAGACCAAAGTGTCCAAAGCACTATTTTTTGGATCATCCCACCAACCAATTCCTTACATATCTCTCGATCCATCAAATCAATAACTCTCCAGTTTAGCGGCAATTTATGTTGTGGGGGATCATATCAGAGGCCTTACAGATGTCCAGATAGATGACATCCAGAGCTCTTCATCTGCTGCTGATGCAGACACTCCATCATAGAAAGACGCTAGATTGCTCAGATAGGATTTGCTGTTGAAGCCATGCTGGCTTTCGCTAATCATCTCTCTGCCTCCCATATGTTTTTACATGTCTTGCAGGAGGATCTGTTCCATGATCTTTCCAGGAACTGAAGTAAAACTGACTGGTTGGTAGCTCCTAAGGCCCTCCTTTCTAAACTTTTGATCTGATACTTCCCTTTTACCGAGTTACTAAGATCTTCACTTGACTGCAATGACTTTTCACATATGAGGGTGAATGCTTGGCAACTACATCTGCTGATTTCCTCAAGACCTTGGAAGCATCTTGTCAGATCCTACGGACTTATATATTTTCAGTTTCCTCAGGTGATCTTGAACCTGACCTTCTCCTACAATGGGAAAGACTTCATTCTTAAGTCCCTGCCTTGAGGTTCAGGGATTGAGGCAGGAGGGAAGAAAGATAACCACTGAAAACTGAGGCAAAAAATTGTTGAGTATCTCAGCCTTTTCTATGTGGTTCTCACAAGCTCTCCTATTTTCCTGCCTGGGGGTATACATTTTCTTAAATATTCCTTTTCCTGTTGATATACTTGCCAAAGTCCTTGTTATTCTTTACATTCCTAGCCAAATTCAGTTCTAACTGTGCCTAAGCTTTCATGATCCATCCCTATGTATCTGGGCAATGTTGCTATAGTCTGCCCACAATATACATCCCTCACTCCACTGCCTGTGCATTTTCTTCTTACTCTTTAGTTTGACCAGGAGGTTCTTCCTGAGTCATGCTGGACTTACTTAAATATGATTACAGATAAATCTACACTGCCTAGCTTTCTATTCATACATGAAAACTATTTAAAACTACTGTCTTCTCACTCTCACTTAGCTTTACCCATCCTGAAATGGGCATGCCTTCCCAAACAAACTATGAAGTGAATTCATTTTTTCCATCCTCACTTTTTATTATCTTTTTCCATTCTGAATTCTTTTCTTGTCTAATTAGATCATCTTTTAGCCGACTAGAACACACAGACTGTAAATGACACACTTAGAAAAGAAGGATTTAATACATAAACCCTTCGGCTCCTTTCCTCAAAAAGGTTACCTAATGTTAATTTTTTATAAACTTGGAAAATATTCCAGAATGCACTTTTCAGAATAAAGTACAGTACATTCTTCTTTTTTTAAATATTGATTTTATTCTTCACTGCAAAGAGCCCAACTTGCCATTTGAGCTGACTTCAATTAAACCTCGAGGCCAACAGGTCTTCAATCCAGTAATGTATTTCCAAATACTGCGATTCAATGAAACAAACAGAGCATAAGAAAAAAAGTGCTCAAAAATTGCTCCTACTGTTGCTCAAAACTTAGAGGATCATATTTTAAAGGCAGCTAACTTACAGGAAAACTCAGTACTCACATGAAACAATTTCCAGTGCACAGCCTAAAGTGACTGTGAACTTTATGTCTGCCTTGTCTTCTCACAAGTCACAGCTTGAAAGCTGTTAAACCTTGTAGAGGTGATTAGTGTCATTGTATTGAGGTATTGAATATTAAGAATGTCAAGTCCACAGGATCCCCGAGATCCCGCAGATTATGGCTGAAACCTCAAAGAACATTAGTGGTCAAACTTATGAATCAAGTGTAACTTCAAATTTTTAAATATGCTTTCATTGTCCATGGTGTTGCATGTATTTTATAACCTAAAGGACGCAGCCTGAAAGTACAAGAAAACACTCCAAAATAAAAGAGAACAAGCCATTCTAAGTTGTGTATATTATACACCTTGATTAAAATTCAAAGCATACTACACTCCCACTTCGCTTGTTGAAATTATTCTGGGCATACACAAAAATAAAAGACATATTCCCAGAAATAGTAATCAGATTGTGAATGATTCATTAACTAGAAAGGAGCTAAAATTGGAGATAAATGTCAACTTCACTAACTGTTTGGCCAGATTTGCTGAATATATGGTTATATTTTACATTTTGGAAGTACTTTCTGCCTGACTGATGGCTTATGAAATGCCAACATTTTCAATTAATATCTTCAAGTAAAATACTACAGTATCTTCTTCAAGACATTAAAATGACATTAACTTCTCATATTTTTTATCAATTTAACTGCTTAGATATACTGATTTTGAAAAGAAATTATGAAATTATTTCAAAATAAAGCTCTCAAAGAATTACAGAATTTGGTACATCAAAAGGTAACTGTTTTCTGCTTGTTATGGATATACATCTGATAAAAAAAAAAACAAATTCCACTGTAAATAAGAGAGAAATTAATTGAACTGTTTCCCTTCTTACTGAAGAGGAAGAATGCACCAGTAATTCATGGCTAACTTCCTGTAAGCAATCCCATGTAAGCCCCAACTCCTTTGCTTGTCATACAAGAAAGTGCCATAGCTTCACTATTTGCTACTTCCTCTGTGAGCAAAATCCTGTCACTTAAACTCTGCAACTCTTAAAAACTGCTGCAGAATCCCACTGAAAACCCACACAGAGATACTCAGTAATAAAAAGTGATCAGACCTATTAACTTTTTGCTGTCTTCATAACTCTAGCTATCATAAACCCAGAATGTTTTTTCCTAGCATTAATTTTACCAGTATTTTTTTCCTCCTCAGCTAATACATTAGTATTTTGCATCAATCCTAACTCTATTCCACTGGTAAACTCGTAATTCAAAATATGCCCACTCACAGTATATCCAAAATAGAAATTACTTATTTTTCAGAAGAGGATTTCTTTGCTACTACTTGCAGAAGTGAAATGTGATTGCTGTTATATATTTTGTGTGTGTACTTTCAAAAAGCCACAGGTTCATTTGAAATGTCACTTTAAATGAACCTGCTTTTAAAAATGTAAAGAACACTTATTACTTCAGATCAATTTCTCTTAAAGTTATGTTGGATTAAATCCTGATAGCAGGGGCTGATTTTTTTTTTGTTTTCCTTAGCAGCTGGCAACTCCAAGAAGCTTAGTAGAAAGGTTTTGTAAGTGTTAGAAAGAAAATGGAACTGCCAAAAAGGAATACAGACAGATTTATAAAGAACTACGGGAAAAATTTGCAATAATAAAAAAACCGAACATTCAAAATTTGTTTCACTGCACTGACACTCAGCAGAGCTATTCAAATGTTCTTGGTTTTTGCTCTTTTTTTTTTGTGAGTCATGCTGACACAACATTAAGAAACTTTAGAAATAAAATTTGCTTCATCCAGTATAAGACTATCGATCTAGTTGATTTCTTGTAATTACTTGAACAACTGTCTAATCTGAAATTCAGAAATTAGCATGTCCACTCAGGTCAAGTCTTTGTCATGTTACATCTATAATATTTGCTTTTTGCTAACACACATTTTCCTATCATATCTACCTAAAAAGGAATAAGAATTACATTTGGCTTCTCATTTTAACAGCTAAATAGCATGTAAGTGTTTCAAAAACATGCTTCAGAAGACCCATAAACTTCCTTTTGTTGGCATATATTCACTATTTCAGCAACAGGTAAACGATGACTGTGGGCAAAAAGGTTTTGATCTGCTAATCCCTTTGCACTCTCTGAAAACGTTTGGGTGGAAAGGTTAGGAAAATAGTTGCTTTTTGTGTGACCCTCTGCCAAAAGATTTTTACATGCAGGTTGCCTTAGGCCAAAACACAAGCTGGTTTCAGTTTGTTTTGAGACATGAGTAACACCCAAGGGAAAAGGACAGGGTAGAATCATATACACATATTGCTAATTTGAAAACACCAGTGAATAACAAAGGGGTTTCCCCCTTTTTTCCTCTAACCCTTCTACCTATGGTAAATCACAATGCAGTAAATTATATCACAGTTTTCACCCTACACCAAATCTGGTATTTCTTGACATTCTTCAGGAAGTGCCAAACCACATCAGTAGGGTAGTCAAAAGCCTAAAAAGCCAAATTCCAGTTTTTAAAAATAGTAATCTCAGCAAAAGAATTGTCTCATGTTGATAAAATCATGGTTTTAGATTAGGCATAACCCTTCTCTGTTACATGTCAAAATCATATGCTGCCTTTTAATTAGTTACGCAGTGCATCAATATGCCCATAAAATAAACAGCTAGAAAAGACCATTGTGTGAATCAAATAGTGGACCAATTGGTAATTTTTCAGGTAGTACAGAGAATCACAGATACAACAGGGAAAGAATATATAATAGCTTGACCTTGAAGAGTAGGGCACAAACTATACTGAACAGTTTAATGTAACACATCTAATAAAGTATTCTCAGTATAGATAGTATTATATATATCTTTGAAACCTTCCAACTTTGCAGGGGTATGCTGTACATTTGATAAAAATCCTTTGGGCTCTTTTGTCTGCATTTGAAAAATTCATTTTGAGTCAAATGAGCTTAAAATTATGCAACAGGAAATTCTTCTTCAGAAAGATAAATCAACAAGATGAATTAGATAAATCTCCAAGACTGCAAGTTAGCTATAGTTCCCTTGGAGAACAATACATAAAATCGTAAAGCTTGAACCAGTGAAAGCATACAGCTCAAAGAAAATGCAGGGCACACAGACAAATATACAAATAATCGCCATTTGTGATGAAGCTAAAATAATACTTTTACACTCCCTCAATTTCACACATACAGCTATTGCTTATAGAAAATCACTTCAGGAGTCAGTTTGTAAGGTATTACTGTAGATTTTGGCATTTTAGAGACTGAGAGTAGTATATTATAGCAGCTGGGGAAAAAAAGATAACTTGTTCAACTTGCAATTTCCTTTTTGGTAAAAATAGAATTACACAGGTGACAGATGAGATTTCCTTGATCTTAAAAAGTGCTTCATTTCTTGATTTCCTAAAATGTTGGTCTGTATCAACCTTCTGCTCTGCTCTCCCTTCTACTCGGAACATGACTGAATGAGATTCATAGAGATAATTTCTAAATGACTGAGGGAAGTACAGAAATGCTTGGACTTATATCCTGGTCTTATTTGAAAGTAACTTCTTCAGGAGTGACACAGGAATAATATTTCATATTGGAATAACAGTTTATGTAAATTCTGAATGTATCTGGGCAACTAAACTACTTAAATGGGTACAGCATGGCTCTTCAAATGTATAGATTTTCCTTAGAGACAGTGATAATGCCTTTGCAAAATTTATCATGTAGGTTTTCTCCATAATTACTTTCTTGGAACATTTCTAATTATTTTATTGCAGCAAACCTAAATCCACTCTTTGACAGCCTTGCCATATGTATAAATACTGCCATATTGCTCGTGGCCTATAACCCCTGGGCCCCTGATTTATTTTCTGACTCATGTCATTCCATCATTACTTTCTGGAGCAGTGTTTCACTTTGCACAGACATAGCAACAGCAGGTCTTGTGGATGCAGGTGGTTTTGAAATCAAGGAGGAAAAGTCCTTCTACAACTGTAGAAGGAAGGAAGGAAGGAAAGGTAAAATGCTGTCCTACCAAGGTATCTAAACCAGGCTTCATTAATTATATTCAGTGTGGGGAAATATAGTTTAAAAATTATACGCTGTGCATGATGTCACAGCAAAACATATATTGTTTGTTATATGCATCTATTGGATTTTTGCAGCTCACTGAAAATAAATATAAATGATGCTATTTTCACAATATTAATGAAGATTTGATATCTTTGTCAATATAGGAGTTAGCTTTTCTTTCTCTTTTGTCTCATAAATCTTGCTGAGGAAGATGTAGTTACTTCAATATGTTGTTGATTTTTACACCATCTTTTCGGCTTGGGATAACGAGTTACAAAAATGATATTGATCTCATACAAGCTAAGTAAATCTTCCATGACCTTGTATTTTCTTTGCTTGCCCCTCACTCCATCCCCTTTTGCTTGCTTTATTAGTTTTTCTAATACATCCTAAAGTAAACTGCTTCTTTGTATACAAATGATTCAGGCAAACTGAAAACAAAAAAAAACAAAATATGTTACTTAAATGCTGTATTGCAACAAATTTCTCTGTACAGGTCCTCTAAGTTCAGATAAACTCAATTACTCAGTTGTCAATTATATTCTTATCCTTGTATTGATGTTTCCTCACTCCTTTCTTTTCTTCTTGATTGAACTCTAGGAAATGGTTAATTAAAGAAGAAAGATTTTAATCCTAGCCTGCATAATGATATCATTTTGATCTTCCATAGTGATTCTGCAGCTTAAATTCCCTTACAAATGGATGGAAATAATAATATTCCTCTTGATGGAGATATTACTGAGGAACAGAAAATGTATTACTGCCCAGAGTAATAAAACAAACACTTGCCTTGCTATCATATTTCCTTTGGCAGACCTTTTTTCCTTTTCATATGAAATCTCAATAAGGGTTGCAAAACTTCACAATAATAGAAAGGATGAGCCTAAAAGTCCAAAACTAGAAACCAAGTTCAATTATCTGCTACAAATAACAAACAAAAACATTAAATATCCAAGCATTGTCTTAAAAAACATTCATGAAAGCTTTTTCTCCATCCATCAGCAATCATTCCACAAAACCTAGCATTTTATGTGATCTTTCAGTACTTTATGGGCAATGACATTCACCTGTCTTACCCCTCTGAGTTTTATAAATATTCTAGTAGAAAAATTCTTTGGTGTGGGGTGTTGAGTTAATAATGGGCTTTTAACAGTGTGCTTATAGACAAAAAAGACTATTTTCCAAACTTCCCTTATTGAACTTAA
Source organism: Psilopsiagon aurifrons (assembly GCA_025447955.1). Classification (NCBI taxonomy): domain Eukaryota; kingdom Metazoa; phylum Chordata; class Aves; order Psittaciformes; family Psittacidae; genus Psilopsiagon; species Psilopsiagon aurifrons. The sequence continues at coordinate 3,039 of JAOEHY010000715.1, read as the reverse complement.
CCAAATTCCATACCAGCACTATTTTGTATTCTTTGCTTAACGCTAAAATAAGCCCAGGGGTTTTGGCCATTTTTTTCTCTCTAACATAATACTGGACAGCATGAAATCTGAAATACCAGAGCAGGAGATTTTATACTGCCACCACTAAGTGGGATGGAGAGTCAGAATCTTCAGTTTGTCTCTGCTTGCTGAAAACTATTGCTATATTTATTTATTTATTTGTCCCTCAAAAGCTATATGACACATGAAAGTCTTGAGAAAAATTTGAATTATATTAAAATTTAAGGCTTTCATACTGTTGCTCATCTATGTTTCTCCTTCTAAAAGTACTGCATCAAGACCCTTGGTCAAGAGCAAAACCAGGTTCTTCTTCCTATAGGACTTAACAACTGACTGTTGTAGGTAAGATGTAGGAAAATATATATAAACCAAGCTGGATTTTTTTATTTACATTTGTTTAGTTATTTATATGTCTGACTTTTTATCCTTCCTGACAAAACTTGAAAATAATGGACATCCTCTAAAATTTCCTGTTTCTTGGTGTGGGTTTTTTTTTTTTTTTTTCAGTGGCAATATAAATTTAAACTTTGGGCAATGACTTGGCATAAAAGATTTTTTAATGTGCTCTTAAACTCATCAAGAGCAAACAATGCTTCTAGAGGAGTAACTATTTACAGAAATAAGGCCAGAAGCATTTTTAAGGAGTTTTATTGGAAAAATTTTGCTTCATTTCAATACATCAATCATTAGAAATAAGCAGTATTATTGCCACCAAAAGGAAGCTCCATATTCACAAATGACAAACCCTAACTCACTAAAAAGGCATTGTTGAAACTCAAGAACAGACAGGCAGTTTTAAAATTACTGAATATGAGCAAAGAGACCTCCAAGCTAACACTATGGAACATAGAGAACAGGTAGACCTTGTTGCCAAATTGTCATATCTATTGAATAAAAATAGAAACACAGTCAACATCAGCCACCGATGTTCACATCATTATTTAAAATGGCCACTTACATTTCTTCAACCTACTGGCCAGTTCCCGCTTCCACAGTGTTCCTACTGCAGTTATTGATAGGTTCATTTGTTCATTGACCAGAGCTAACATAACTAAAAACTGCTGTATCATGCATTGCATTTTGCTCAGGTCACAAAATTGCCAAGTTTAGCAATTGGATTGAGACATATTTTAAACTGAAATGCTTCATTTTTGTGAAGCAAAATTGCATGCTTTTACTAGATACATAGTAACCTGTTTAAGTTGTCTGCATAGATCATGTAAATTTAAATGATTTTTAATGATGTTCACATAAACAAGGTACTCTACTAGCCCAACACAATTTCAGAATCAGAGCCCAAGCCTTTTACCTGCATACATTAAACAAAGTTTTGCTGTGTTCTCTTTTGCTATTAAATACTTCACATAGAGATAAATAATATTGTGCTTGCAATCATGCCTGTTGCACATTGACTGGCATGCAAGTTATGTGCAGAAATTAGTATGAAGATACAGTAGTATTCCATATTAGATTCTTGATTGGGAAAGAAGAGTGTTGATTTGTACAACTTCTTGGATTGTAATGATCAGTCCCATTCCTTTTTGTGATGCACAAATCTTGCATGAAGTTGATAAATTTCCATAGGGGAACAGTAGTCCAGATGGATGATGTCAGTTTCAAGACAGTACATTTTTTATCCATATTTTGATTACGTGAGTCACTAATTAATGTTGTCTTTTGCATTTCCTTAAGACTTGACAGTTGTACTGAGCTTAGAGTTTAGAAGAATAAACCCAGTAAATTCTATCAACTTTCTATAGTAATTTTTCCACATTATAGAAAGAAGTTATTTTTTCCAGTCGACTCTTTAGAAAAACAGTTTCTCTCAAGGGTAGACTATTTTGATTATTATATGAAAATACACAATGCTTGTCTTACATACTTTCCATATCCTGAGGCAAATCTCAATCTAGTGAAGTGGCTGACTCAGGAGAAAAAGCTGTATCAATCTTTTGACATTGAAACAATATAAAAATATTTAATATTTCTTCTATGTTCAAAATTTACATCAATCTTTTATCTCACAGAGATTGTTAAACTATTATATATTGTCACTTTGCATACAGACATAGAAGAATCATGGAATCATTGAATCATAGAATAGTTAGCAATGTAAAGGACCTTAATATCATCTAGTTCCAACCCCCCTTCCATGGACAGGAACACCTCACACTAAATCATGCCACCCAAGGCTCTGTCCAGCCTCGTCTTGAACACGCCAGCAATGGAGCATTCATAACTTCCCTGGGCAACACATTCCAGTGCCTCACCAACCTCACAGTAAAGAATTTCTTCCTCATACCCAATCTAAACTTCTCCTGCTTCAATTTGAATCTGTTACCTCTCATACAACAAATACTATACATGATACCTATTAGTTATAAACATATAGATATATAAAGTATTTTAGAATTTAATCTGTAGACCCCAAAAGTCTAATTTCTAGATCTGCTACTAGAAAAATGAAGAATTGCCAGTCCACATGGCTGGAACAATGACAGTTCGCTGTGCTCAAGACACAAGAATAACCGGCTATTATACTGATTCTCCACTCTATACTACTAATTAAGAAAATGAGATGAGACAGCATTGTGTTATGATTCACAGCAGTAGAATTGTTCAAAGCATTCAAATAAAAGGTACTATTTGCCTTTTTCTTTCACTAGACCATATCCCGAGGCTACTCATTGAGACTGGAAGATGGTGCATTCATTTAAATCGCTAGTCATGCTGGAAAAAAACACTAGGACTGGGGTAATTTAATAGTCTGTATCCCAGTTTGATATTGTTAAGGCTTAAATTGTTATTTTAATGGTGTGTTTATGAAAGGTGCAATTTTAAATACAAGTTCTAGTTAAACTAATGTCAAATGGAATCTTGCTTGAATTAGCAGTCATTAAAGATACAGAAACTACTTTGTGGAGAAATATACTTGGAAGATAAAAAAAAAAAAAAAAAAAACAAAAAAAAAACCACCGA
>JAOEHY010000714.1:0-29562 GCA_025447955.1 Psilopsiagon aurifrons | reverse complement strand
TACTAAACTGTTCTTATCTCAACCTGTGGGAGTTGCATTCTTTCGATTCTCCTTCCCATCCATCCAGGAGCAGAGGGGAGAAAAAGGGGGAAGTGAGTGAACAAACTGCGTGGCTGATTTATGGCTTAAACCATGACACTCAGTCATCTCTTCATTTGTAAATGTATAAAGCAATAAAGAGGCACATACTAGCCTGTGTGTAATGTTTAGGTAGCTTGCTTCAGTGTTCAGTAAGAAGAGATTGTTTATATAAAATGCTAATACTCTGAAATAACTACTGCACTGGCTAACTATAGCAGTAATTCAATTAATTAAATGTACAACAAAAGAAAAATACCTAATGCAGAAGTAAAACAGTATGAAATGTAAAAAAGCAATGAAGATACCAGAATATTATTATCATACTATGATTTAAAAGCTACACATGAATAAGTTATTGTAATAGAAACATTAAAATTATAAGAACAGTACAAGAGAATGCATTAAATGTCTTTCATTTATGAAAAAAAAGCAAAAATAAATAAAGGTAATCCCATGTGTTTTCATTCTTTAATGGGAGAATAATATACTGCTGAATTTAGAGGATTTTAGTGTGGAACTCAGTAATGTAGATTTCCTTTATTGGTTTTATTATTTTTATTTGAATACAACTGTTTTTGTATGGATTGCTAGGAAAGTATTTGAATGGGAAAAACAGAACTACAGAGCATCTTCTACATACTGGCTATGGTAATAACAAAATATGTTAGATTTAGCAAAGATATAAATAGGTAAAGCTGCAGTTTGGGTTTTCAGTCATCCCTCCTTTTCCTCTTTGCTTAGTTATAATTCTGCAAATCACATGTGAAAACACAGTGCCTCCTGTGGTGATATTTTACATTCTTTTTGAACAGGTATGAGCCCCTTCACTAGATTCACATGCTCACTTTCTCCCGCCTAGGTGTAAGATGATGAGCAATTGGGCTCAGGGAGGCAAGTAATAGAGCTTGCACAGTTTCAACATTCAATGCACAGACAAAAGAATAAATTTTACATCTTTATGATATTCACTGACCAAATCTGTAGCCATAAATAAACAGGTTCAGATCCCACCAAAGATAATGGCTGGCCAAGGGAGTCACTGCAGAAATGCAGAGGAACAGCAGGTTGTAATGCCAAAAGAAAGTCCAGCTCATCAGGATTTGTGTGATCATTTATAGTTTAATTCAGTAATATTTCATTTCTTATGTCACTAAAAATAGCAGCAGGAGTATTAGTCCAACATTATTCTCTAGAAGCAAATGGGTCTCCCTAGAGACAAACACAAACTAATTACCTATGTACAATATGTTGATGGTTTAAATACATAATTATTTTCCCTAATTTTTTGAAAGATGAAAGAATGCGTATGTATATGTTTAAGATATGTCTGTTTGCAAGAGAAAGGAAATCTTGTACCTAATTTCCTAGAAATTTTAAGCTTTTTCTTGATAAAAAGCAAGAATGTATTTTAATAAAAAAAATAATTTGTAAATACAAATGCTATTGCCATCCATGTTTCCACTACTATTAAAATCCTCTCTATGTTTTCATGAATAATAGGATATCTTTCTCACTGTGTTCATGAATACAGCTCAGTTAGACCTGAATTCACTGTAGTGAAAGAAAATATTCCTTTTGGTTTGAAACTGGTCAAAGCTCTTCTATACTGTTTTGTAGAGTCAAAAGAGGACTTTTTATGGGATCAGGATCTACGTAGGAAGTAGGCAAAGGCTGTTTTAAGAACATTTTCCACATTTGCTGAGAGGTTCCCATGGAAATCTAATTCAGCTAATAGCTATGTTACCATTTTGGCAACTTGCCTCTCTGGTGAGGAAATATCATTTTAAGGGGTTCCCATAGAAAGCCATAGCTTAAATCTGTACTGCAGAGTGCTGATATTCACTGCTGCCCTGAAGCTCTGTGTCCTGCCAACACAGCATTTGAGGACAAGTGCTTCCTTGTGGGACCCGAGTGCCCTGATACAGCGAAGCAGGGCTGCAGACAGGCAAGGGAATGCTCCTGGGATTTTATTCTTTTTTTGTCACAAGGTTTACTTGAAGGGAAAAGAGGCGAAGTTCATGTTTTGTGCGGTCTAGGAAGTTTTTTTGTTTGTTTGCATTTTTTTGGTTGGTTTTGTTTGTTCGTTTGTTTTGGGGTTATTTTTTTTTTTTTTTTTAATTTGTTTGGGGTTTTTGGTTATGGTATGTTGGGGTTTTTTGTTTGTTTCTTTGTTTGGTTGTTGGGGCTTTTTTTATTTTTCATCTCCGTCCCTACAAAAGAAGACCTAAAAAACCCCAAACAAACAAACAAAAAAAAACCAAAACCCAGAAAACACCCTCAATCCTATGAGTATAATGAATTTTATATATATATGTATATGTGAGGGATAATTTTTATAATGAAAAATAAACGAAAAGTCACAGCTTTTCCAGTCAATGCAAAATTGTGCTTCTAAGTCAACACACATTCTGCCATCTAGTGACCAGAAGAAATTGTACTGACCAGCTGCAACTGTGACATAAGCCTCGAGTATTGCTGCTGCTACTGCATATTGCTCTCGTATCTTTGTGGGAGAAACAGTGGAATGGACTACAAAGAAACTAAATGTGCAGGAAACATTTTGAAGCTCCTGGAAGTCTGCAATTAATCAGATATATTTAAATCAGTTAATAGCTCAGCCCATAAATTAGTTTAAACAGGCGGGTTCTTCACATATTTCTATAGCCCCTTTCTTTCTTCCTGTCCCTGTATGCACTCCTTCCTTCCCCTTCACCTGGACATACTTCAGCATTTTGCATAATTTCTCAGCAAAACATTTCCATGTTGGTACAGAGAGGATGCCATGCTACTGTATGTGAGAATCTGCATTAATGCACATTCTGGCTGCAAGGCCTTTAATATTCATTCCGTAGTCAAGAGTAATTGAAAACACTCATTTGACTATTTACAGTTCAGGAGTGGGTGGTTGAGAGAGAGAAGAAAATGACAATCACTTTGGGGAATTGATTGCCTCTTCTTCCTGTTGAGGTTCTGATCAGCCTTCAGGGAGAAGCTCACCGTCTCACCTTCCAGGCAGTATAGTGCATGCTGAGGACACTCAACTGCTCTCAGAGTTTGCTTTACGTTTTACATGTCCTGAAGCAGTAACCCTGAAGACCTCAAAGCACTTTTTTTAGTTGAACAGGTCATTCACAGTGTTGTCACCAGCTACTGACAGGCTGAGTTGGGCCTCTGCAGCCTGGAGAAGAGAAGGCACCAGGGGAACCTTATAGCAGCCTTCCAGTACCTAGAGGGGGCTACAAGAAAGCTGGAGAAGGGCTTTTTACAAGGCCATGTTGTGATAGTACAAGGGTGAATGGATTTAAACTGAAACAGGGTAGATTTAGATTAGGCATCAGGAAGAAGTTCTTCCCTGTGAGGGTGGAGAGACACTGGCACAGGTTGCCCAGAGAAGCTGTGGCTCCCCTAACCCCAGGCAGTGTTCAAGCAGGCTGGATGGGGCTTTGAAGAACCTGGTCTTGTTGATGGTGTCGTTGCCTGTGGCAGCGAGACAACTATATAATCTTCAAGGTCCCTTCCAACCCAAACCATTCTGTGATTCTACTATGCTGAAAGAGGCTTTTTTTTTTTATGAACACCAGTGTGTTCTGTGCTTGTAATAGCACAATTCATAGTAGACAGTACACCTATAACAAGATCAATACATTTACACTGTGAAGTTCCTATGAAATGTGACATAAAATAGTCATAAAAGCCAAACCATCATTGCTTATAATGTCAGCTAATGACGAGGATATATATGTAACTGGCTTGCAAGTATTATTAAACAACCTACGCGTAAAATCTGTTTGACATGTACCTTAACTTTGATGATTATCTACTTGTCAAAAACCAAAGACTAGCCATTGGTGAGTAGAACCTTGCAAAGCCAGTGTTTTTCTTTTATATTGCTCAGTCTTCCTACTTTGCATTTTTATCCTGTTAACAGATGTTTTTTCTTCTTTGTTCCAACAGAGAGCACATGGCACCTCTCTTCTCTCCTAAAAATATACACCTACATTGGCTGCAAGATTTTAGCTTCTCCTTTAAAAACTAAAAAGGTTACTCAATAGGAATAAAAATTCCCATAAATATAACATAAAAATAAAGGTAAAGCCGATGGGACTACAGAGAAAAGTTGTTGTAAATAATACTCAACTGTAAACTGGAATTTCAGAAATTATTGTTCAGGTTGTTTGGGTTTTTTTACTACTGGAAGGCATGGTACTATATTACATGCTTCAGAGTTATGTGTGAAATTAAATTATAAATTACATCCGTATTAAGATATATGCATTGCTAAATTAATTTCAAGTATCGATCCGCTGTGTACAGCTGAGGAGAGAAAGAATATTCGTCCTATTGCAGGAAACTACTGTACTTCCATAGCCACCAAAGGACCACTGGCAGCAGGATAAATTCTTCTACCAGATAACTAAACCTCGGATTTCTACCACAAGTGTTTGGAATATGTTATAATTTGCTATAAATTATGGTCTGGTTAAGATGACCTATTCAGGATTCCCTACAATGCCATTTGTTATTTACATATGCAGGTATTTCTTTGAGTTTATTCTTATGCAGGTAGATTAAGCTTTAACAATGTAACAAAAAGCATTAAAACCTTTTTGTGTTTTCAGGCCTAACTCAGAGTCACATTGGTGAATTCTGAATCAGGCTGTGACCTGTCTGCTGCTGAAAAGATTTCTTGTCTCTCTTTATTTAGTGAAACAACTTATTTAATACCAGTGTTTGAGGTAAAAGCAGAGAAGGACTATTGTTTCACCCGAGGGAAAATTAGGACAGATGTCACCAAAAAAGTCCCGTTCAGAAAGTGGTATCTGCAAAAATACATTTTCTGTGTTAGAAAATTTATTTTCAGCAAGACATAAGTAAGAAGAATGACAATGCGAAAAATTCTTTTACTCAGAATCTCAATTCAAACATGCAATGTTACATTCCAGACATCAGGTCACGAATCATGCTGACTTGATCCTTCAGAACACCTCTCGCCAGATACTGTCTAGAGTAACATGGTTCTTATCACCTTTCCCACACAAACAGGTGCTTCAATCTACTGTGCTGTTAGTCTGAGCTGGGTTAAATTGCTTTCCCAGCCCAGAAAGCATTTAAATACTTCTCTGGGAAGTATTGAGGTAAAAGAAATGCATAATTGGTTCATCTTCTGCGTTTGTTAGCTAGGATATAAAAATGGAGGAAACTTATATTCTACTTAGCATTTATTGTAAACTATGGCAGTCACCGAAGTAAAATAATTTATTATAAGATGCTGCATAAAAATGCATTGCTGTTGAGTTTCTTAGGTTAAACAATTTTGAAAGCACTGTTTGTACTTATACACAGAAACTGGACACTTCTGATGCCATCATGAAAATGTACTTGCCCCCTTTTTTTTTTTTCTTATGAGGCCTGAATTTTAATGAGGCCTTAAAGTCCTCACCCATGCCAGTACACTGCATTTCCTGATACCACCTTTGTTCTTGTGAGGCATTTGTTTAAATACTACAGTGGATATGAAAATGAGAGCACTGCCTAAGTCCAGTTCCATTTTTTGATAGAACTTATAGAGAAATATTTTAATCTTTTTTATGAACATCTTTAATATATACTTACATATTTACATATATTTATATAAATGCTTAATATGTTAAAGGAAGATTAGTTGAAAAGTGCATCTCAAAGAGCATCAGCAATAGCTGAAATGAATTGAATGTGTAAATATAAAATGTGCCGTGGAAAATGAGAAAGTCAAGGCATGATTAGATCCTGCATCAATGACTTGTATTTTATGTTCTTTGGTGATATTTGTGAGTAAATCCATCACTGTGAATGGAGCTACTCTGGGTATTGACCACAGCCCTGAAAACTGATCTCCCAGACTTTTCTTTTTCTCTTCACCAGAGGTCTCTGTCCTGCAGGACACTGCATGTGCCTGCACCCTGCCTGGGAGGCTGCAGGACTGGGATTGGAGCATTCACCACCTCCCTATATGCCTCTGGAAAGCCTTCCTCTAGCAAAGGTCTCCCATTATTGCACTCTGTAATTTAAAAAATAGAATTGAAGTCTTCTGCAAGAATGGTGCCATATCCTTTAAATTGCCTAAAAAGCAGGCAGTGTGCAGGCAGCAAACTCAGAGCAAATATGCTTTATTTTCGCAGCATTTTTAAGGGAAAAGCTATGTGAAGTCTCTTGTCCTTCGCCATGTTGTTAATTAGGTTAAATGGTCATCTGTGCTGCACCTTACAAAAACTGTGAAAGTATCATTCTAATCTTAATTTGCGTTAAAATATTGATTGTAAAACTTCAATTATAGTGAGAGATTTCTACAGAATAAAAAACTGTCTCAGAGGAGCTGTAGAAACGGTGTACTTTGTGAAAATATATTCATAAAATTTTGTAGCACACATGTATGTATACACATACATATATGTATATATATTCATTATCTTTTACATGTATTTCTGGAATGTATAAAAAAAGTTGACTGATTAATTTTCAAAATATATTTTATTAATTGAATTTTCAAATATTCTCTTTAGAAAGCAAACTTCATTGCTGTTCTCGACTGAATATTTATATTTTAAGTGCTGCCATTAATGAATATTACAAAAAAAAGAAACACTGATTTGGATAAACAATTCTTAATTTAATGGAAAGGAAGAAAACCTCTCTGCTGGTTGACCCCTTACAAATACATTTACCTTTTATTATTTTTGTTTTATTCAAAGTAGAAATTTAAAAGTTTGATGATGCATCAAACCAAGGTATTAGTAAATAACATTTATTAGTAGCATTTAAACCTTGTTTTGCACCTTCAGAGGCAGAATGGTAAGTTTCATTATCTTCATGATTTTACGAATTGGGGAGAATTTTGAATTTCCCATTTGCAAGGTAATCTACTTGCAGAAAAATGTTTACAATAAAGATGTTTGTATTCCTAGTGCTTCAGTCACCTTCTGCCTCATCAGAAACTTCATGTGGTTGTAGTTAAAGCAGTTTTTTAATGTTAACTCATAGTTCCCAGCACATGGTTCCTAAATTAGAGTCCCAGTGAAACCTGAGTATTTAGCAAGAAGCTGTGCCTGGGAGTACCAGAAGGAACAGTGCTGAAGACACAACAATCCTCCTTTGATTTCTAAGGACCCTGCACATTTTTTCACAGAAAGGAGAAGTAGAGTCTGAGCCAGGAGGCAAGGAGGTTTGTGCAGGATCAGAGAGGGAAAATCACTGGAGTGATAGGATAAAAAAATAAAGCACTCTTGTCTCCCACACTCTGAGCCTTTATATCATTGATTTCAGGGGTTTTTTTTAGTGTAATTTCCGTATTAAAATTCGTGGAGGTTTCTTTTTAAATGCTGAAGGCATGATAAAACGTATAGGCTTCATAGTTGAGAGGTTTCAGAAAGAAAACAGTTCACAAGCATTGTTCTGCTGGATTCAGCCTAAAAAAAAAAAAAAAGCAGTTTGTTGCCTAAATTATTATTTCCCCTTGTCACCATTCTGAAAGATGACTTGTTATCTCTATTGAAGGCTTCATTAGCCTGAAAGACGTGCAGAAATAGAAGTCCTTTGGAAGAGCAGCAGGCTTTGCCATAGAACAGCAATGTTGGACACTGTCACAATCATTTTCTGGTTTGGTTTGCACTTACACAAAATATAGGTATAAAATGTCTGCATTTGAATAATTGTTTTTATCCTGTGTCATAGAGTTAATTTATAGTATGTGTCACTACACTGAATGTTGTTTCATGCAGTAAAATCATGTTTGAAAATCTGCAGACATAAATTTAAGTATTTATTAAAAGCTGAGTTTAGCAAAGTAAAGTTGATGTTAACTGCCATGATCACTTGCCTGACTCTTGCCAGCAACTTCCAGGTATGTTTAGGAACATATTGCATGAGATAGTATTTGACTTTTGAGAAATGTCTACACACAAGCTTTCATAAACCTTTATTCTGTCTTTAGAATTTGGAATGATGGGAGATCATACAATTAAAAGTCAGCGACCTCGATCTGTTCATGAAAAAAGGGTCCCTCAGGAACAAGCTGATGCTGCTAAATTTATGGCACAAACTGGTAATACATCAGTTACATTTTTCTATTTACTGTTGTTAATTTTAGCAAAACCACTGCATGTTTCCATGATCTTTTGCTGCATATTTGTCAGTTTTCTAAGCTGATAATTTTTTTGAATCATTTATTTTTATTTTTTTTTTCACCAGTTAAAGTCCATAAATAAAGTAGCTGAGAATTAGGTATATCACACAAAAACATGCACTGTGAATATGGATACTGTATTATTTAGTATAAGCTTGAATTTCTTCATTAGTAAAAGCAGTCTTATGTGTAGAAGACACAGGACAGCTTCCTGTGATATACCAACTTTTGTTTTTAAAGATGTTAAGAACATGCTTCAGAATTTCTTTATAAATAGACTGAGGTCTAATCCCAGCTTAAGACATATATCAAATTAATTAATTGCTAGGGTGACTTTAACGTGCATACATTCAGCATTTACTATCTTCGGCCCAGCACAACACTCTATTCTCTAGTTTCCAGATTCAAAATTGCTAAATTAAGTTGGCTGTAAGGATTTTTTAATTGGATGTGCAAATTATCTAACAGGTTTTCATCTAAAACATATTTTCTAATTTTGTTTGAGCAACTTCATCTACATTAGATAGAGATACCAAGATGATATTACAAACCTAGAGCTAAAGGAAGTAAAACAAAACAAATAAGCAAACGAAAAAAGCCTGTTTACCAATCGTTACCACAGCTGCCTTTGAGGTCAATGATAAAATTTCAGTGGTGAATTGAATAAAACTCTCATACACCAAAAGTGCCATCTGTAATGATTGGTGTATCTGTTGGTCAAATCTAACTCTTCAGTGGTTCCTTAAACACTCCATTCCAGTAAGTTACTGCGCTGAAAATCTTGTGCTCCATAATTATCGTATGGATTTGAAACAACTTACTCGGTATTCCATAGTTACTAACCTAGAAATTGCGTGCATCAGTCATACATAATGCTTCCAGTTTATATTCACTTTAGCAAATGAGCTATAATTGCTTCTATTTCTGTTGCATGTTGACTAGGGTGCTTTACTTAACAGAATTGCAGAAATCAATATATTAAGTAATCAAAATACATGTATAACAAATCACTGTTGATCTGTTTGGTAAAGAATTTAAAGGGGGAAAAGTCTGTTCCTCTCCTATTAATCTATAGGGCTAGTTTTATGGCTAACTTGCAGTTGATAGTACTGTAAGAAAATGTAGTGGAAGAAGGAAGCCTAGAATACTCTTGGTCTCCATGCAGTTTTTGTTTAGGCAAGTAGAACTTACTAATTACATACCTAGCTCAGAATGTTAGTTGCTTACTACATAGAATAACACCTTTGCTTTTATGCTGCTTCTTGAATTCACACAATTACTCCAAAAGATAACTAAGATGATCTATTTTATTTCCTCATATAAATCCCTGAAACTTTCACATTATCAGGTAAAACTTGTATTTGATAATTTTTAGACATGCATTGCAATGCATCCATTATGGGTGTTAGAGAACTGCATTATAAATGCAGCACTTATACTATCACCTTCTGATAGATTGCGTGTGTGGAGTGGGAGATGAACGTTCAAAATTATACAGGCTTGGTTTTCAAGGTCCTGTTCTGAAGGCATGTGAGATGTATCAGCAGAGCATATAAATTTACATGGCCAACTGAGGAAATCTATAATTTGCATACTGTAGGTTAAACACATTATGAGTAATACTGCGCTCTTTTTGGACATACTAATTTTCATCTCTTCTTCATTTTGATTTTCCTTTGTAGTGATCATTGCATATTTTCTTCATCTCTAATGCATTCATTTTCTTGCAATATAATGAATGTGATATCATCTTAAACTGATTCATAAGGTTTTTTCTAACATATCTATCTCATGAATTTACCCATATACTGAGAATTCTAATAGCCTTTAAAGTGAATGGATACTGAGTTTATGAGGATTTTTTATATTTTAAGCCTGTTCAATATTTTATTTTGTGTAATAATAGAACACATGTAAAAGTGCAGCAAAATGTTTGCATGGCTTAAAAAGCCAGAGAGATAGGAATAGAGAGGGATAGGAATAGAGAATTGTCCTGGAAATAAATATATGTAAAGCATTTAATACTGTTAAGAGTAGTGGGCTTAATCCACTAAATTTTGCTGGAATGGAAGAGTTTTAAAATGTGGCATGAAAAATATGTATTTTCCTGTTTGTAAATGAACCATTTATGTAAATAATTTTCTTGTCCTATATTTGTCATTTTTTATGTTTGGACTGATCCTTCTCTTAGGTGTTATGGGATTTAGAGAGTATAATACAGGTAAGTGTTATACACATCAATGAGGCCTTCTATACAGTAAGTTATGTTTCCTCTACATGTCAAGCAGCAGCGGAGAATAAGGGCTTGGTAGCTTGCTGCTAGTTAAGTTGAGGTTGTAGAATTAATACAATAGATATAAAATTTTAGAACTTCTCAATTAACATAAATCTGGAAGTAATATAAAAGTAGCCCTTTTGAAATTTCATTTCAGAAAAGAAAAATACAAAAGAGATAAATAAAGCAATGGAAGATTTAGTTTCAGATTACCTAGGCAGTCTAGATTTATTGTAGAAAATAAAGAAGTCTTTATTTGCTTTAATTAAAAATGGTTAACCATGGTATAATACATCAGTGAAGGTGTTTCCTTCCTTCAAATTAATTAAATTAATTAAAAATAAAATAATTTTCATATTGGCAATAGTACAAAATACTCTGAAAAATTGAATATTATCAAAAAAAAATCAGATTGCATTATGCAAAAGGAAACAAAGTAGCTGGTGAGAAAAATTTGCTCCTTATTTGATCTGTTTTCACTCTTTTTGAGCCATACATCATGTTAATATGGAGAATCTTGCTCCAGAAAATGTTTAAGCCTTCTTAACATATGCTGAAGTATATTGCTAGATTCTGCTCTTTGTTAATAGACAGTACATATATGCTCAGAACTTCTAATACTTAAAATTAATTTCAAAATTCACTCAGTATAATCACACTTTTTAGTATTACGTCATTGCTGGTTTTCATCATATTGCAGGGGTTAAGGGCAACTTTTTATAACTTTAAGATATCAGAAGTATCAAATTCTTAATACTTCATTTCTGTATTTTATTATTTGTGCACTGTCACCATTTCTGTGTTGACTAATGGACAATTTACACTGAGTATATATGACTGGTTTACATAATGAGGAACATCTTGAGAAACAGCTTTGAATTTTTCTGCTGTTTGACCTTTTATCTAAACCATTTTAATGAAGGAAAATTCAAACTTCAAAAATGTAGGAAAATACAAAAAAATATTAGCCTGGAAACCCATAGTTTCCATATGCATCCAAGTTTCTATACCCGTGCAAGTATTTTTACCATACACATGGAGCTTATAGTACATATTGTATAACTGTCGATGTCTACCTACATATTAGCTATATTTACCATACGATATTGTCTAATCTGAACCCCAGCCAGGTAACAGCCTAATCAAAATATTAAATTCATATCAAAAAATTATTCAAACAATAATTGGTATTAAATTTTTCCTTTTTTTTCATTTAACAAAGAAAATTACTACAAAAATCACTGGTTAATTTTTGTACATAAAAAACCCCATCATTTTGTACTTGTCAATAGAAATTATAACAATTGGGTATTATATTATGTAAAGCAGAGGGATTTTTGTGCTAATTACAAATCATTTTATCTTCTCACTGAATAAGAAGCACGCTTTTTTTTTTTAAAGCTTTGACTGGCTTTAGAATTGTTTCTTAGAGGACTAGAACAGACAAGCATTTTGCAAAGGTGTTAAACTTGCTACTAAAACAATTTCAAGAAATAGTGTATCACTGTCTGCACTCTTGAAAGAGTTTGGTTTGCAGACTTTCAATTGATTGCAGCCAATATCAAAACTTTTGAAGACTAGAGGTATATTGAAATAACTGAAATTTTAAGCAGCTATTCAAGACTGAAATTTGTATCACACTACTTATTTTAAAGCAAAAAATCACATTTGTTTCAAAAAAGACTTTATTTTAAAAATAAAGAGTATGACAGAGCTATTTTATCCTTATTTTTAATGGGAGAACATAAATATGAATTCACAATTATTTACTCAAAGTGTTCAGTGAGTTTCATCACATGATATTTGCATTTGCTTTCTGAGTATACTCAAGGGATCCAGTTTGCTGAACATGAATGCATTTGGGAAAGAAATTCCAGAATTTTATGTATAGCTGTTTGTGGAAACTGAATTCAAGTATTCTTTCCTGAACATCCACGGAAGAAGACTTTACACGTTACTTGTTTTCATGAAATAGAACTAATACAATGTGCTATCTCTCAACAATTTTAAAAAAAGGTATTCAAAAGTACATTATTAATAAATCACATTTGACAATTTTGAAAATGGTGATGTGAACTATATGCAGTCATAAGGTCTAGCACACCAAAGAGTTTAGCACACCTGTATGTCTAAAGCGAGGAGCAGATCTGTGCAGTAAACGATCAAACCAAAGTTTCCATCCCACTGTTGAGGTCAAATTTTGGTAAGCAAGGTGCTTCTGTTCACCAGGGAACTAGATAACTCACTTGAGAGAAAAGATAAGAAATTAGGGTGTTGGGTTTAAAAAGCAAAACAAAACAAAAACCAGAATTCCATTACATCTAGAGTGATAAGTATAAATATCAAAGACAAATCCTTTGCTATTATATAAAGAGTTGTCTAATGTTCTTTCAGGATCCTTAGGGCAGTGCTGTTTCCGAAGTGTTGAAGGATAATAGTTCTCACACAGTTGTAAATGATGCTAAGTGATCAAAGTGTTTCTTTCTGACAGGCGTTATGTGACTGCAGCATTGTAGGTGTCTTTATTTTCTATTCATTGCCCATTTTCACAGCTGCTTTAGTCCATGAACTTTTAAATATTTGTTTTGGTGTTGTACATTTTTTCTTTGATTTATAAGAGCAGATGATAATGAGTTTCACAAAAAAAAAAAAGCAACAAAAAAAAAGTCTTATTAATACTTATGCCTATATTCATGTTTGTTTGTTGTCTTGGATACAGGTGAATCTGGTGTGGAAGAGTGGGCCCAGTGGAGTACGTGTTCAGTTACTTGTGGTCAAGGGTCGCAGGTGCGAACCAGAACTTGTGTATCACCTTACGGGACACACTGCAGCGGCCCTTTAAGAGAATCAAGGGTTTGCAATAACACTGCCCTCTGTCCAGGTAGTGTTAGCAGCCAATAAATAAAATTGTGGATGTTTTTTAACTGTATAATGATAAGAATTTGAAGCTATATCTTTCTTCTTATTATTGTTTTTAAAATGAATTTCAAAAGAGCATTTCAGTTAGAGCAGAGAAGTTTAATGCTATTCAGCTGTGAAATTTTGTCATGTAGATTGTTATTTAACTTTCAGAACAGTCAAGATATGAAACAAGAGCCTCTTTTTTTCTGACAGTTTCAGATTTTTTTGAAAAGTTTGTGTTCTCTGATTTCCACTCAGAAAAGAGAAGGTATAGCGTGAGTACAAAATACACACTAGGGAAGAAATACAGATCATCAATACCTTAAAAAGTAGAGGCTGATTAACAGGGTGGTTTAAGCTATTTGTCACTCCAATTGTTTTTCAATTTAGAATAGTGTCTTTTAGGCAATGGGCCAGACAGTGTCCTCTGCACAGTAATGTCTTCATGGACTTTCAGCTACTGACCAAAGGAAGATCTTGTTTATTTTATTTTGCTGGAGAAGAAAGATGTCTAAATAGCCTAATTTTACAGGATTTTATCTTCCTTCTCTCCAATAAGAAATGGGAACTTTTCACATAAAGCCAAAAATATCCATGTAATTCAAAACCCAAGATAATTAATTTGCTGTCAAAGTAAAATGGAAAAAAGTTAATTCTTAAAAAATACATTGTCTACTGAACTTTTAAACAAGGTTCACACAAAATGACTGTTCCAGGGTACAGCTTTTGTTTCCGGATACCCAGTATGAGCCATGGCTACAAGGTCTCAGTGGCTAACAGTGATATTTGCAAGATATTTTCCCTTTCAGATTACCACAGATGATTCTGATAATCTTTATGTATGTAGAGTTACCTTTTCTAAATAATTAGTCTTCTGGGCCAAATCTTGCATATTTTATTGTTTCACATAATTACAATAACCTTCTTAATTTATGTTGGTCTCTGCATGGATACGGGGTCACTACTGTGTGGCAGTGTGTGATATTAACAGTTTAGAAATGTGTTTTCCTAGTCACAGCTCCATTTATTCTTCAAATGTCCCTTCAATTGTTACTCTAAATATTCTCTATCCTCATTACATTATGTATCCTTACTCAGAGAATGTCATAGTTCAGGATTAATCATGGTCCATGCATAACAAAATGCATAATTAGTATACTAGTGTAATTAAAACACACTTTCTAAAAAACAATCCAAACATATTCATACATTTCTGGGATCTGGCCTGTATACCCAGATCTGTACCACTCATTCCATACAGCTTTTGGATGCTGTTAACAAAGAAAGAATTTGCATCACAGAGCATAAAGTAGAAACAATAAATGTACAGAAACATAACAGTGGTCTCTCCTTGTAACCTAGAAATAAAAAAAATCATCTAGGGCATACTGGCTATATGTTTGCATAATTAGGAAAGTGCGGGGAGGGTGGCATTCTGTGAGCTGGAATGTTTCCTTATCAGAAAGTTGTTCTTTCAAAATAAAGAAGCATGCACAATGGCCTCCGGGACTATATTTCAAGCATCTATATGCAAATTTCAAAGAAACTTGTTAAAGTTGCAAATATTAATGCAAGACTTCCAGAGTATTTTCCTCTACTGCTTTCATAATACTTCCTTTATTGTCGAAGATACTCTCTGTTATGTTAGGGAATACATCTTTCTCTCATCTGACTGTCGTGGCAAATGTTGAGAATGGAATTCATCAGCTTCATCATAATATATATGTATTAGCATTGATATTAAACTTAAATTTTTGAAATAGTACTTCTGATAACTCAAAATCATGAAGGAACCATTTTTTAATGTAATTTTTTGGTTTATTTATATTTGTTCTGGACCAATACTTTTTCAGCATCAAGAGTCCATTAGGTAATTCAGTCTGTCTTGCAATCAAGAGCCTTCTAGAGAAGTACAGCATAGTTGGCAAATAAACATAGCTCAGGTAACCATTGTTGTTACTGCTTCTTTTATGAGCAAAGACATCTCAGGATCCAGTACTGTAGTGCTACTGATTCATTTCAGTGCAATGAATAATTTTATAAGACAGCTAAAATTGCAAGGAGAAAGAACTTAGAATATCTCAGTTAGTTTCTACTTCTCCTTCTTCATTGACTTCAAGAACTTTTAACAAACCTTGTCATTTAATTTCAAAAAATCCTTTAAGGTAGCATCTGATGTGATTATTGAGCCATATTAAACTATGATACCATAGAATCACAGAATAATTGGATTGAAATTGTCCTTTAAAGGACATCTAGTTCAACTTCACTGCAGTGAGCAGAGACATCTTCAACTACATCCTCTGTCAAACCTGGCCTTGAATACTTCCAGGAATGGGGCATCTACCACCTATCTGAGTAACTTGTTCCAGTGTTTCACCACAATCGTAAAAAAATTCTCCCTTATTGCTAGTCTAAATCTACCCTCTTTTAGTTTAAAACCATTACTTCTTGTCTTATCACTAAAAATTTTGTCACCATCTTTCTTATAAGCCCCTTTAAGTATTGAAAGGCCACAGTGAGATGTCCCCAGAGCCTTCGCTTCTCAAGGCTGAACAAGCCCAATTCTCTCAGCCTGAAATCATAGGAGAGGTGCTCCAGCCTTCTAATCATTTTTGTGGCCCTCCTCTGGACTCACCCTAACAGGTCCACATCTTCCTTATGTTGGGGAGTACAGAGGTGAATGCAGTACTCCAGGTGGGTTCTCACCAGAGCAGAGAGGGAGAATCATCTCCCTACACTTGATGGCCACACTTCTTTTAGGGCTGCCTAGGATACAGTTGGCTTTCTGGGCTGTGAGTGTATACTGCTGGGTCATGTCCGGCTTTTCAGCTATTAGTACCCCAAAGTCCTTTTTGGCAGGGCTGCTCTCAATCACTTGATCCCCTAGCCTGTATTTGGGCTTGGGATTGCCCCAGCTCAGGTGCAGGATCTTGCACTTGGCCTTGTTGAACCTCATGTTGTTCACATGGACACACTTCTCAAGCTTGTCCTGGTACCTCTGAATGGCATACCTTCCCTTAGGCTTGTCAACTGCACCACACAGCTTGGTAACTTCTGCAAACTTGCTGAGGGTGCACCTAATCCCCCTGTCTGGTACTGGACCAGTACCACTTACGTTGAAACTTCAATAACAGTAATAGCTTCTCAATTTCTGCTCAGCTGAAAGCTGATCAAATCAAAAACATTTAAACCCCAATAAAAGTCTCCCAAAATATACTTGTAGGATGAAGACCAGCAAGGCCTCACACCTCCTCCCAATTCACAGCATTTGCATATTGTGAACACTGTGGGTGTTCACTTCAATATGATTAAGTTCACAGAGTGGCAGAAAGAAGGGAAAGATGCTTTGCAGTAATCCAAACTTGTTGTGGTAGCAATGTTTTTGACAGATAAGTTGGCGATAATCTGAATATTTTTGTCCCAAATAATAAATCTTGCATCTGAAACTGTGTTATAGAAAATAGTAACTCCTCTGTGGGCTAGCTCTCCATCTGGTATAATTTGGCATGCCTCATCTAGCTATATAATTCATCAGATAGTAAGGTTTTTTTGCATTTAGAAAATGGTATTAAAGAAAGAAAATGTAATTGAAATATCAAAAAAATATTCAAAGGTAAGAAATTTTAAATTAAGAAGCTGTTTTAAAGTTCATCTGGATAATACCATATGCTTCTGTAAAGCATTGAACAGATTAATCCTCCTTGATATTTGTTTGCTGACATTGGTTATTTTCTTATTGTTATGCCTTTTCCACCCCTGACTTCATTAGTTATCTACTAGTTTCAGATATACAAGTCTATACATACAAGAAATATTTTATGTAATGAGCTACAGTTTGTCACAGAATTGGATTTTGGACACAGATTAATTTAAACAACAAATAGATAGAGGCTGCAGAGAGTCTGAGTTCACCCACAGTGAAACATTTTGTTTTGGCTTATGTTCAGATTCAGAAATCACAAAAGAATTATTCTGTGTTGCTATTAACAGGCAGACACTCTTGCCAGAAGAGATATACAACCTTTTGGTTCAAAAAAATATCTCTAAAGAGCTCCTCAGCACATGTTTTTGTAATTTTAAAGTGAAGATAACTAACTTACATCATTTTGGCAGCATTTTAACTTCAAATTAACTTCAAATTAACTTCAAATATTGCATATTACATATGCAATAAACACATATGTACCTAAAATAATCAGTCTATTTCTACATAATGTCAAGACCTTTCTAATTAATTATTTTTTACAGAATAATCTTTTCCTAATTTACATTAATTTTTCTTTTGCTATGTTGCGTACTTTTTGAAGTCCTTGTTGCACCTGGGCATCTTAACCATTATTGTATCAGAAGATGAAACTATAACATTGTTATTACTGACCAGTGTTTGGAATCTGATACAATAGATTGGTTTCTCATTAATTTTTCTTGTATGATAATAAATTTGGAGCCTTAGAGATACCTCAGGATTCAGAATCTAATACTTTGCCAATGAGAAAAAATTCTTCAGATCATATGGCCGGATCAGAGTAGCTGTTAAAGTGTAGTACCTGTTGAGAAAAGACAAAATGAAAGGAATTATATGCATATATAATCATCACTTTGGTAATTGCAGATGAGTTAGGTTACCTGGTTTTGACCAAAATCTCACAGATACTCAAATTTCTAAAATAATTAGACTATAATCTGTCACTTTGAGATTTAGGTTGTTTGGGTTTTTGGGGTTTTTTGTTTGGCTTTTTTTTTTTTTTTTTTTTACTTAATATAATGCAGATTGATGTGATATTTAGAATAAGGTAATTTTAATAAATCTAGCCATGTAGGATGTGGAATAATAATTTTTACTTTAGATCAATTCTATGTAACCAACTAAAAAATTTCCAGCAATTGAGCTGTTAACTAGTGGGTTAAAATATTCCCTGTATAAAGCTTGACATCTTCTGTCAGGTATGTCTTCTCAGAAGTTACCTAACAAGCTTTTTACCTCAACATAGAATCTGAAATGACATTTTTCCTTACTTTTAATGAAATGCAATAGAACTTACCTACATGCAGAATTCACCTTGATCTTACTGGTGATTTTGTGATAATATATCAAGGAGCTGAACATCCTTCTGCACTCTTGCAACTGAATTTCACCTTATGAAATGTTATTCTGATCCCTACAAGAAAAGGGTTTTATTTGTAGAAACTGGGCAGGTGGTATGTGCCTTCAGGGCAAAGGAAACCTATATACCAGTTCTTTCACAGTGATGAAAAAAAGTGGGAAAAAACAGAAAAATCTATTTCTTCTGTAATGCTGTGAATCATTACCAATGATACACTGAGATGTTATACACTATTTCACCATCCAGACACCCTTCAAAAAGACAGGGTTGCAGAAACACACAGTTATGTGATATGGAGTGTGATGCTCAGTCTGGGTACTGTCTTTATTTTTCTTAAATGCCTAGCATTTCTGTAGATGTCATTATTGCATTCCTTTCCTCACAGAGCCTAATTTAAACCTGTGCAACTAGTTTTATTTAAGCAACAGAAAAATAACTGAAGGCTACTTTGCAGTATTTTCCAATTTATGAAGGACTAGCTTACCAATGTGTGTATGGAATTGGTTTTCTAGTACATGCTTAACTGTAACATATGATAGAAATTTCTGAAAACGTAACTCCAATTGTTTATTAAAAGGGAATGTGTATAGTATATAAGCACATACGGATATAGTATTTTAGTTTGTCTTTCAGCTGGAAAAACATCTAAGGTGGAGAAAGATGCATCTCCTGTGATTCTTTATATTAATGTTATTGTAATACTTGTGTATAAAAATATTGGTATGTGTTTGTAATTTATTGCGTATCCTGAAAGTATTTGAAGTTTGTTGAGTGAACATTTAAGATGAAAAGATGCATGTATTACTGTGTATATTAAGTCAAAGAAGATGTTCATGTAAAGAAATAGCACGAATCTCTTTTGCTTATGTGGTCTTGGAATTTTTTGAGGAAGATAATCAAGCAGATCATGCCATTTTTCCACCAGAATTTAAACATGTGAAACAATTGTTTTAATATTTTTTTTTCAACAATTGTTTATGACATGTTTGTTGGCAGTAAGAAATTATTGCATTTTTTCCTATATTTTCAAAGGAAAGCTTAATTTTGGTTGTTTCATGTTTTTAGAGCTGTCTTGATATACCAGTATATCCCTGATATTCACAAATGCTAGTCTAATAATCAGGGCTGTTAAACATATCTCACGTCAACCACCAAAGATATCATAACTATCTTTTAAAAAGGGGAACCATCTTTCTTAAAAGAGTAAAAGAAAATATGGTAGTAAGATTAGTTTAGAGAGAATGGTTCAAAGTTAAATATCTCTTAGAGAAAATATACTTTAAAAATTGAAATTAACTATATTTTATAAGGGATTTATTTGCCAAAGGTAAATATTACCTATACTGATTTCTTTGGCATTAGCAAAACAATTCCTATTTAAAATATTGATCTTATTTATTTTGAAATCCTTTTATTGTGTGTCTGTTTCTGGTTAAAATCTGTTTGGTTTGTTGCAGTACATGGCGTCTGGGAGGAATGGTCACCTTGGAGTTTGTGTTCATTCACATGCGGCCGAGGCCAAAGGACTAGGACAAGGTCATGTATACCTCCCCAGTATGGGGGAAGATCATGTGATGGCCCTGAAACACAACATAAACCTTGCAATATTGCACTCTGCCCTGGTGAGCTCATATAGCAACTCTTTGCTTTGTTACAGTGTATTCTGTGTGGGTTTGTGATTTCTTTTATTGCCTTTTGCACACAGAAAAAACAGTTATGCACAGTGAGCAAATGGGCTAATATTGTTCATAAATCAGATTGTAGTAATTAAAGAATATAATCAGGATGGTAACTCTGCTGGAGGTACTACACAAGCAGCTAAATCGTTTCTTCCAGATACTCTCCCTCTAGGGTGGGGTATGCTATGTAGGAAAGTTTGATTCAGGATGGGTCTTGGAGAACCAAAAGGCAAACAGCTTTCTGAGTGTGGCTTAAAGTTAAACAATTGGAGGTCAAAAGGTTTGTGTCCACTATATCTGTTTTCTTTATGTTTATTAGAGGTTCACTGTAACCATTCATTCATATATTAATTTATTCTTCTTCATTCATATATTAATTTATTCAAAATGGATATCATTTACATGTGTGCAGAGAGAAAGGCTGAAACAAGCTAGGACATTATTTGAATCCCACTGTTATGGTAAAGATTTTAAGTGTGTATTAAGTGACTTTTGTGTGTGACTCGTGTGTGCCAGGCTGGACAGAGCCTTGAGAGACATGGTTTAGTGAGAGGTGTCCCTGCCCATGGCAGGGGGGTTGGAACTAAATGATCTTAAGGTCCTTTCCAACCCTAACTATTCTATGATTCTATATGTATGTATAGATGTAGACACGTATGTATGCATACCTCATAGAATCATAGAATGAAATCATAGAATGCAACCCCTTGCAATGAGCAGGGGCATCTTTCACTAGGCCAGATTGCTCAAAGCCCCATCCAACCTGGCCTTGAACACTTCCAGGAATGGAGCACCCACAACTTCTCTGGGCAACCTGTGTCAATGTCTCACCACTCTCACTGTAAAGAACCTCTTTAATGTATCTAATCTAAATCTACTCTATTTCAGTTTAAAGCCATCACCCTTTGTCCTGTCAATATCTGACCTTATAGAAAGTATATATATGTATATATAAAATGCATATTTTATACATGTGCATAATATCTAAGTATTAAAATAAGATCATCAACCATAAAGATTATATATATTATGATACTTTATTGCTATTGAACTCAATGTAAGACTTTGGTACTGTAAAGTTATCAGGTAGCTGCAATGTGAGAAATTTCTTTCATAGGTTCTGTCTGACAGCATGCAGGTTGCCCTTGCAGTGATTTTGTTAAATATCCACAGTTCACACCACTGCTGCAAATAGATTTTCTGTGACTGGAGCTCTTCCTGAAAACAGTTGATGGTCATTCAATTAGCAAATGGGTGTCTGATGATTTAATAACAGAGATAAAGGAAAAAATGGAACTTCATGCCTCACAGAATTGAAACAAACTTTCTTTGATTTTTTTTTTCCTAGTCAACAAAGTATGCTACAACTTTAGGACAAAATTTTTTTAAAAAGGTTTTAGTGTTGAATGCAGCTGCAGAAATTTTGAATTAATCAAGTTTTGGCAAATTTGGCAGCAGTGCAATTTTACATGTGCCTACACAGAAGTAATTAACAAGATATATGAACATGAAGCAGAGTTGACAACAAGAGGAATGCCAAATAAAATAGCAGAGAAGAAGTTAATGTCTCCAGTCCAATATTGCAAAGAAACACAAAGATATTTCACCTTATCTGTCAAAATAAGCAGTTATTTGAGAGTTCTGGATTTTGAACTGTCATTTGTACATAAATGACTTTCGCCAGAGGTAGTTATATACTGGTTACAGTACTGCAGCAGTTTAGATCTTTGCTGAATGCTAAGATTTGTTGTAATTTTAATGTTCAATTTTATAAAGGAATCTTCTTGTTAAATTCTTTAATCTTTTAACAGTATTTCTGAAATAGAAACCTCACACTCTACTTGCTCCTAAAGATAATGGGAAGATGTGTGAAATACATACGAGAAGACACAGAACAAGTTTTCACCAAAGACACTATAGTAATAGATTCAGTCTTTCCTACCCTAAATAATACTATATAATAATGAATAAAACTAAAGAGGTTACACTAAAATATAATTTCCATAATGTCTTTTTCTTCATATAATGCTTTAATGATTAATGAATGCAAGTAGCGTCAATGTTTGGAAAGATTTCCATTTTCTGCTGAATAAATTATCAGGACACAGTTTCATAGTTTGAGAGGCATTTGCATCAAGAAGTGGTTCACAACCAGGCATTACATAGAATATTTAATATAGAATTGTAGGAAAAAAGCCTCTTTAATCCACTGGTTGCCAAGATCCTAAGCATTAGAGATACCAATAGTAACTTTGAACTGTTAGAAATGTTGTGTAGTTACTGTCAGACAACAGTAAAATAGTTCACCTCTATATTTTACTGAACAGTGATGCACCCGTGCAGACACAGTATGTTCAATCACTAACTTAATGATTCTGCTTCTTATTTTAATTAATACCATTAACTGAGGAAGCTGCTATTCTAACCCTCCTTTAGAAGAATCCTGAAGTCAGGGGTTAGCAAGTGCACCAAGATACTACAAGATAGTAGTTATAAAAAAGAGGTTTTCAAGGACGACTGTTAATCAAAATTGTATCACAACGTACATTTTGGGTTTATATTGGATAATTGCAGCTGCAATGAGGAACTGATGATTGCTGACGTCTGTATGAACACAGGATTCTGAATTATCACAGTCAGTAATAACACATTTCATAACACCCGTTTTCAAAAAAACCATATAGTCCTATTATGTATTTAAGGCCATATAATTTTTCACTTCTATGGAAACTTAATCACTCTGTATTTTTTATTTTATTTTTTTTTTTTAATATTTTTGTTTACTTCAAGAAGTTTTCTGATATATGAAATGAAAAATACCAGTCCTAAACCATTACCTGTGGGAATATTCTGCCAAACAAAAAATGTATGAACTAATACAAAATACTAAACAGAGAGCTGGTCACCCTGTCTATAGTGTTTAAAAATTCATCTTGACAAATTTAAAAGGAAGATTATGCATTATGCAGTCTGCAGAAGCAGACCTGAGGAGGAAGGAAGGCCATTTCTGTCCTCCTACATTTTATGTCAATAAATGTCAAAGAGCTGGGATAATTTATGTTACAGGGAGGATTAATGCTAAAAGTATACTCAACAGTATAAATATAGAGAACAGAGCCTATATGTGAGACAAAGTGATAACTCCTGTTTTTCTTTTGCTATTTGACTAAGGAGACCTAATTTCTAAGTTAAGACCAGTAATCTTATAAACTGATCCATCTGAATGATCACTGCAGCTGTAATAAATCACTTTGAGGGGCCCAGGGTTTAAATGGTACAAGATTGGCCTCCTCCACATTTGCCTAAAAAGACAAGTCTTTTATAAGGCCTTGTTTTTAATGAGGCCTTTCAAACTCCATGGTATGTGAATAAAATAATAATGCATCCTTTTTTATCTCAGTGTATATTTAGAGGAGATGCAGTGTTCTTTACTTGAAGAAAAAGGAAAACAGTTTTATATTATTTTAAAGTAGCTTGTAATGGCTGTACTTGATTGCTGAAATAAGTGAACCATCTTCAGGCTAGGTGCAGTCCAAGAGTCTGCATTCAAGTCTAAGTTGAAAGCCTCTAGCCTAGAAGGAAGCTGTGAGGCCCTGCCTGGCTTAGGTGGTAACTGCTGTATCCATCTCTTTTTTGCCTGCTGTGGCAGTCGATGGACAGTGGCAAGAGTGGAGCTCATGGAGCCAGTGCTCAGTGACCTGCTCCAATGGCACCCAGCAGCGGAGCCGGCAGTGCACAGCAGCAGCCCATGGCGGCTCCGAGTGCAGAGGGCCCTGGGCTGAGAGCCGGGAGTGCTTCAACCCTGAGTGCACTGGTGAGTACTGACTGGTGTGGGGAGCTGTGGCTCTGCTTCCCCTGCTCAGAGGAGACTCAGGACAGTCTTGCCAGTAGCTCTGAGGCAGGAACTGGGGATACACAGGCAAGTTCCCGTGCCACCACAGGACTTGGCAGGCTGTAAAGGGGCAGAGAAGCCACCTTTAGAGGGAGACCTGGGGCCACATTCACTTTGATTAGACAAAAGCTAAAGAATAAGTTCGGAAAGGCTGCATGATGGGCTGTATATCAGCTCTTTGGTTTTATCAACATTTAAATGACATTCCTCAGTTTTAAAAAGATATGCTTGATTCCCTTTTACACTGAGTCTACTCCATGATCCTCTGGCAAGTATAAAAGAAACCTTCCAGGGTGGGTAAATTACATTTCTACCATCTTTCGAGCCTCATTTGCACTGTCAGAGCATATAAAAATCAAGCTGCTAAAATATCACATGCAAAAATGTTTTTATTTAGTTTTTTAAAGGGTACTTATGTGCATTGTAAATGTCTTTGATTACCCTACAACAGCACTATGCAAGTGTATAAAAAAAATATACAAAAGGGACAATATCTGTTTTGCAGTCTAAGTGAAAGTTGATGTGCACTAATTCCTTTTATTTTATCAAAGATGCAAGTCACTTAGACAGCAATCCTATATTCAGGAGCCAAGTAAGGACTTCCTCATCTTCCCTGTATCTACATCTACCATTTCTGTTGCTATCAGTTATATCTGGGGAGGTTTTCCTCAAGTAAAGAATAAACTATATATCTGCCTTTATGACTGTAATCATGTCACCATCCTAACTGTATTTTTTTGAACAGCAAATGGCCAGTGGAACCAGTGGGGCCACTGGAGTGGCTGTTCCAAATCCTGCGACGGTGGCTGGGAGCGTCGGATAAGGATCTGTCAAGGTGCTGCCGTGACTGGGCAACAGTGTGAAGGAACTGGAGAGGAAGTTAGACGGTGCAGTGAACAGAGGTGTCCTGGTGAGATGCAAATATAGTCACTGTTAATGTCTACACTACAGTATGGCTTACTTTAATGGTCACCTTCAGCAGAGACAAGTCAACATCCATAGACCAGTAGCTATAAAGAGCCATATATAGCTTTCCTTTAGAAAAGTCACTGCTGTTTTTCTCAGTAGAGTTGTGCTTATGTAGCTAAGTGTAAACTAGCCCTATTGGATATATGAGCAATGCATCAATGTTTTAAACAAATCAAAATACAATATTAAAGAAACTTATCAGAGAAATATTTCATTGTCTAGGTATGCCTATATCATTTGGGACAGCCATTCTCTTTGAATGCACTGTTTCTCAGAATATCAGGGCTAGTTTTGTAAATCGTAAAATTCCTTTCATCCAGTATGCAAGGGACATCTTGGGATAAATTCCATTGCAGGAAAAAAGTGAACCTTACTGTATTGTATATAATGAGTGAATACATGTGAAACATTTTATAAAAAGTAATTTAAAATGAAAAGGCATATCTTTCCCATTTTAATATAATGCTTAAATATATTTATTTGCAGCACTTTTTACTTTGCCCTCCCAACAGATTTAAGCTTTTCCCACTGAAAGCTAATAAAGGTGTACATTTGAGCTTCTTCAAAAGTGATGAAGAAAGACGACAGCTGGTGAATCTGATCTTTTATAAATGTAAAAACACATTGTCCTAAAGTAAAAGAATACATTGTTGGATAGGTGTAAGATAACAAAATGAGGTGTAAGGAGTATAAGATGTCTTGGCCATTCACTTGGGAAATTATGTGTTCTCACCTGCAAGCCAGGAAGCAGCAAAAATCAATTTAGCAATTTCTTTTACTTCTGGATATTTTGATGATTTGTTCTCCAATAGTCAGAGAAAGGCCTTAAATGGCAGGGATGCTTTGGGTCAGGACATGGGTAATACATCAGATGTGAAAATTTTATGTTATGAAGTTATGTTATATTTTCATAGGCAGCATGTTTATACTTTGACAGTCATCAACGAACAGTTCTCAAGGTGTCTGCAGTACAGTAGAACAATGAATCTCATTGCATTTGAAGAATAACAATAGGACTATTTGTAGTTACAAGGTTATAATACTATAATGGAGAAGTTAACTAAACTTGCATCTCAAATGATCTCTAATTTTGATAAAATATTCATTATTTAAATAGCAGTATGAAAAGAGTATTTGTATTTGATTCCTAAAAGAATTATAATTTCCATAGTTTTCCTCTATGAAAGCACAGCACTAAGAGAATGTTAATATGAAGCTTCTCAATAAGCAGACGTTCAAATCAGCCAGCTTCTGCTTATAAAATTATTCTTGAAATAATTTGCGTTTACATGTTTAAAAGTAAAACTGTGCTGATGCAGTCCAATTTTCAAAGGTTGCCACCTGCTGTTAATAAAATACTTTACAGATGTATGCACAAGTCAAACGCACACAGGGTTTTATTTGCCATTTGGTAAATTTATTTATTTACTTGATTATTTCCTGATTAGAATCAGTGTCATTATAGAAACCATGACCTAAAGCACCTCTTGATAAGCTATACTTGTGCAGAATATTAAACATGAATAACAGATTTTATTTCTTTGTTTCTAGACTGACGTAGTAAAGCAGCTTTACTTTTTATAAACACCAAGCAAAACTGAAAAATGCTATACAGAGATGATCAGTCAAAGTATAAGCAAATTTCATGATTTGTATGATTTCCCTCAATAGCTCTAAAATAGTTCAGCAAAGCTATTTTTGTCTCAATGGTTTCTTTTTTCTGATAAAGTCATTGAAAAACATGACAGGCTAAGATTTTTTTTTTTTTTCCTAATATTATCAGTGCTTTGCCATTAGCGTAAGACCAGATCCTTAGCTCTGTATATCTGTGTAATGCATTTGTAAAGTGGATGAAACTGTGTCTGTTTGCATCACCCAGAGGTCTGTAGGCTTACAGGAAATTAAATTATAGCTGACTTTAAACTGTGGAGGCAAAAGGATAATAACACTTTTTTCTGTTATGCTGGCTCCTGTTAATAAGATCCTTTGCAAACAGAGCAGTCTACTTGACTGACTGAAAATCTAGACTGGACTTTTTGTAGTTTGAGTCCTGCATTATCTGACCATTATAAAGTATTTTTGTCGTAGGTGGTCAGTGATTCTCTGCAGATGGTTTGGGCAGGGACTTAATTACATCAGACACTCATAGAAGCTGAATTTAGCAGCATTAAGAAAGGCAGGCTTATCTGAAAGTTGTTTTCTCAATCAGCTTGATTTATAGAGTCATAGAATCAACTCAGTTGGAAAAGACCTGTAAGATCAAGTCGAACCATTACCTTAGGTCTGCCAAGTCCACCACTAAACCATGTCAGACCATGTCACATTTCTGGACAAATGCTGAGTATCTTTGTGATTTATTTCTTTTCACAATTATGAATAGTAAAATGGTTGTTTCCTTTTTATTGTGTAATATGCTGAGAATAAAAACCAGATCTATGAAGATATTTTGGCTTCAGCCATTGTTCGAATGTTACATTCCAAATGTCTAAAGTTAGATTTAACTCCCAGTAGGTCAGCAGTATCAAGGATTTAGAATTCTTCATTAGAAGCATCCTTTTGTGAAGGATAACTTCAGAAAATAGGAAACAAATCAGAGACAGGAAAAAACCTTGAGATTTGCTAAGCTGCTAGTCACATAGTAGTCACTGCAGAAAACTTACACAGAATGAAAGAAAAATAGCTCTTTCTCATAGGAATAAGGAAGACAGGTGGTTAACAAAAGAAATTGCAACCTGTGACTGATAAAGAGTTACATGGCAAGCTGATCAGAAACTTTCAGAGAAATGTGTAAGATAGACAAGCTAGGTCCCATCAAATGTGTCAGTAAAAACTTAGAGATGTGAGAACTGAGAACAAAGTATGGTATTATTCAGGAGTGAAGACTTCCATAAATTTGTTTTTAGAATAATAGGACCATGTTCTTATTAGGTTCCAATAATATAGAGTTGGTTTTCAGAAGTACTGAATTCCACAATCGTTACATCTGTAAAAATTCTGTATATATCCCAATATGTATGCTTGACCAAGATTTTAAATACAAAAGATTCTCTTTTTCTTTTTTTTCTCATAAGCCTATTGTCAGTGGTAGAAAACATAATATAGAAATTGCTTTGACCAAAATGTTTCTGAAAACTATAGATTACCTTGTTTGTTAACAAAAAGATAACAATGCACAACTTCTGCTGAAGACTAGCTACTTATTTCCTACTGAAGGTGGAAGTTTTCTTCAGCATCAACATACAGTAGAATATGAGAAGGGGAAAAAGATTCAGATAGTTTTCAACAAGTAATTAAATTTAAACCTGTATGGTTTGTTTTAGCTCTGATTAAAGCACTGTTCTACAAGATGTTCAAAAGCGTTTTTCTATTGCCTTTGTTGAAGATAACTTTGCCTGTGGCATTGAACTAGGATTCAAGAAACTAACTTTAGTTCCAGCTTTATTTGTAAGCTACTGTGTGCTGTTGGCTAACTTGCTTCACCCTGTTGTTACCCTTTCTCGTTTCTGTTAGTTGCCTGGGTAGATCATATAGTCTGTGAGGCTGTGTCTCTGTTGCTTTGCGTGGTGTTCAGAGCTTCCTTATATTCCAGGTGGTTTGATTGCCTCTTGGAGATTTATGTCCTCTCACCAGTAATGTCAGAGGAAGACTAAGCTTCTAGACCCCAGTCTTTGTTGAGTGTTTATGCTTAGGTGGGATGAATTCAGGCCTATCATTACAGAGTTAGTAAATCTGAGTACATGCTATGTGTGGGAAGATACTGCTGAATCACATCATTACTGAAGTAGAGATCTGCTTTTTTATTTGCCAATTTTAGCAAATTTACCTCGGTATCTGCTGTTTGCTTCTAAATTTTAGAAATTCTCTATGTTTTTGTACAGCTAGCTTACTTTTATCTGTGGTGTGTAATGAATTAATTGTGCCATAGTTAGAGAAATACTTGAACTGGCCCCGAGCAGAGCCAGCAAGGTCAGCAAAGCTTTTTGACTCAGATATAATACCACTGCAGTCTGACTGTCTTCTTGGACAACATTGGACGGAGCCTCACAGATGCTTTAGTGTGGGTGGATGCCTGATTAGTAATTTCTATGAGATATACTTTAGCTTTGTGAAGAACTGGTTTGTTTTCATGTGCAGCAGTGCTTGATCCAAGGTATTGTACAATGCATAGTCAGCCAGGGACCAGGAAAGCTTCTTTACCGGGGATAAATGATACCTCTTCCAAGCTCTCACTTTTTCCCACATCTCTTTCCTGATAACTCAGTCTTAGGAATGCTTTTTGCTCTGAACACAATGCACATGTGCACAGATCTGGCACTAGGCTAAAATTAAAATATAATCTTGAGTTCTGAAAAGCACGACACAAAAGCACACAAGAATTACCCTTCCAAACAGATGGGAAATCTCTGATACTACCTGTGAAATGCTAGTGTAAAAGAGAAAATATGGTGTCTCCAAGTATGCATATATATATGCATAGTTTTGGTTTGCGTTCGGGGTTT
>JAOEHY010000709.1:0-19134 GCA_025447955.1 Psilopsiagon aurifrons | reverse complement strand
GGGGGGGGGCGGGTTGTCCGCCCGGGTCTGCTCTGCCATTGAAATGAACGGGCTCCCTCTAGGGAGGTTACCGACTGGTGATGGGCTGCTCCCCCCCCGAGGCCATGCACACACATCAGCCCAGCACAGACCCGGGGACACCCCCGGGTGAGGTCTGCAGCCGGTGAATTAAACCAAAGCCCTGATCCCCGGCACGAGCCAGGAGAGCCAAAGCAGCATCCAAATCCTCCCTTTCTGCCCTCAAAGGGGGGCACCCTGAGCTTCCCTGACCCGAGCTGTGGGGTGGTCTGGGGCCCTCCCTGCGGCTGCTTTCACCCCTCTGGGGCCTGGTGCCAGCCTGGGCTGGAGCAGGCATCCGCTGTGGGGAGGGAGGCGTCAGCAGCGCCCTGGGCAGATAGGTTTTCAAAGCGAATTCCAAAGGGCTGACACAACCTTGGCAAGAAACGGGAGCGATCCGGCGAGCGGCCGCGCTTCCCTCCCCTGCGCCCTCCTTAAGGAGGGAGAGCAGGGCCCTGGAAAACAAGCTGGGAGCTGCCAGCGAGAGGGTGACCAAGTTTAGAAAGGATTCCGTGCTCGCCTGGAACTTGCGGACCTGCAGCGCTTGGCTTGGAGCAGGGAGGGCAATGGGAGGGTGTTGGTGAGCAGGGGCTCACCAGGAGGCCAGGGAAGGAGCGCCTGTGCTGCAGAGGGGTCCTGCATGGCCAGGACGGCGTCTGGACCGTGGTGAGGATGGGGATCTGCAACAGCTTTTGGGGGGGATGTGGTCCCAGAAGCACCCAGGGACAAAGGGTGAGCCGGGTCTAACACTGCATCCATCCCTCATCACAGGAGGGTGGGGAATGCCAACTACATCTTTACTTCCAGTTTACTTCCACTTCCCACTGAGGGTCCGTCCCAGCTCCAAGACTCACCACGAGGTTCCCGATGACCATGACCATCATGAAGACAATGAGGCACATGGTCTGGCCAGCCACCTCCATGCAGTCCCACATGGTCTCGATCCACTCCCCACAGAGGATGCGGAAGACGATGAGGAAGGAGTGGAAGAAGTCATTCATGTGCCAGCGGGGCAGCGTGCAGTCCACAGAGATCTTGCACACACACTCTATGTAGCTCTTCCCAAAGAGCTGCATCCCCACCACGGCGAAGATGAAGACGATGATGGCCAGCACCAGCGTGAGGTTCCCCAGGGCACCCACCGAGTTGCCAATGATCTTGATGAGCATGTTGAGGGTGGGCCAGGACTTGGCAAGCTTGAAAACTCTCAGCTACAAGGAGCAAAGAGACAAGGCATTGATTTGCCTGGGGTTTACATTGACACGGGATTGCAGCAAGGCTGGGATTAGACCTTCATGTGGCAGTTTTATTAAGGCAGGAAGGATTAAATACCCAACTGCTCGCAAAGAGCACAGACTCTCATTTTCCTGAGTATTTAGCTTGACTTCTGTTGCTATCAGTAACAGGGGACAGGTTGGTGACCACCACAAAGGAGGTTGAACAAACCATTCTCCACCCTGGTGGCAACTGCATCCAAACCCCAGGCACCCCTCATCCCCAGGCACGTACCAAGCGGAAGGAGCGGAGCACAGAGAGCCCTTGCACGTTGGCCAGACCCAGCTCCACCAGGCTCAGGGTGACAATGATGCTGTCAAAGATGTTCCAGCCCTGCTGGAAATACTCATAGGGGTCCAGAGCAATGAGCTTCAGAACCATCTCTGCCGTGAAGATCCCTGTGAAGACCTGTGGGAAACAGCATCCGGACACTTCACTGTAAGCCAGGGCTGAGCCTTGGTGTGGAGAGGTCCCTTCCAACACAAACCAGCCTGGGATTCCATGATTCCATAGGGTCCAGCCCCAGCTGGGAACAGGTTCCCCATGTACTGCCCAGTGTGGCTTGCACGGCCGAGCTGGGAGCACTGGTGGAGAAGCACAAAGGTGCACGTTGAGAAGCGGAAACTAAGAGTAAGGATTTCATTTGCTATAACCCCGTTTGACCAACTGCTGAGTCTCAGGGATTCCCGGCACCGGCTCACATCCTGCCTGGAGCTGCTGCTGCTCCGCAGGAGAAGCCGGAGCCACCTCTGCAGTGTGAGCCGCACTGATTAATCCCCTTGTATTTCCTGAATGAAACCAGAGACAAAGCAGCTGTGTGCTGAGCGTCACCCTGCCCGGGTCACTGTGCCCAGCAGAGAGGTCCCAGCAGGGCAAGGTGGCAGGGCAGGAGATGGGGAGCAATCCCATCTCTTTACCTGTAGCCAAGGAAATGCCTGGCAAGAAGTGAAGTATTTCTGCAGCCAGTAAATATTGGAGGAAGTGCAAGTTACAGAAACCTTGGGACCCCCCCCCAGGATGCAACACCTCCTTTCATTAGCCACAGACTGAGCCAGCCACAGAAAGGTTTGGGTTGGAAAGGACCTTAAAGATCACGCACTCCCAACCCCTGCCATGGGCAGGGACACCTTCCACTGGAGCAGCTTGCTCCAAGACCCGTCCAACCTGGCCTTGAACACTGCCAGGGATGGGGCATCCCTCCGGGGGTGAGATGCTCTGATCGGACCCTGCAGCACTTTCTCAGCAGGGAGGAGGTGTTTCATGCATGCTCCAGGGCTGTTGAGGTGACATCATGGCAGCAGAGGGGCGGATGGCAGCCCCCCAGGGTGGGTGCTGTGGCTCTGAGCAGGGAAGTACGGGGTGCCCATAGCTGCCTACCAGGTTCCCAACGCTCAGCACGTTCTCAAACTCCTCCGTCATGGGGTAATGCTCCATGGCCATGAAGAGTGTGTTGAGCACAATGCAGATGGTGATGCCCAGGTCCACGAAGGGGTCCATCACCACCAGCTTGACAAACTCCTTGAACTTCCGCCACGGAAGACAGCAGTTCCACACCAAGAACGTGTGGGCAAATTTATACCACCAGGGCGGGCACTTCTGGTGAGCTTCCTCCAGCTCTGAGGGCAGGAAAGCAAAATGGCATCAGTGTAGGCTTGTCCTGTGCTCCTCCGGGTGGTGCCAGTGCTAACCCACTGAAGGAGACCTCTCCTGAGGTCCTTAATCAGACCTAGAGCATCTATGAGTTAAATATGGGGGGTAAAAGGAGGAGCCTTCCCATGCCCAGGCATGGTGATATTGCGGACCTCACCCTCCAAACCTGGATGGAACATCAGGTACCCAAGGGAACCGTGGGTCCAATCCTGCTCTCAGCACTTGGGCAGGATTTGAGGCATCACTGCCACACTGAGATTGCAAAGACACCCAAGAGAACTGCCATGGGGTGGCCATAGGGGCTGGTTGCCCCTTTTCACTGAGGACAGGGCTGAGAAGCCTCTTATTGCTGAGTCCATGGTACTTTTTGCTGAAGCTGAGACAGCAGCTCTTGGGAGGCCACTCAACAGCTCCCAGGTGGCTCTGGAGACTGCTGTAATCAACTGCAATCCCATTCATTTCCATGAGATGTTGCATTATTTCCTCTAGGAATCATCCCAGGGAGTTGGGATGAAAAACATTCCTTGAGCATCGCTGCAGCGACCTCATGCAGAGACCCCAGGTCCAGAGCCAGCCCTTGCATGGGGCTGGAGATTTGTGCCAGCCACTCTCACTGGTGTGTGCTGAGCACCCCAAGCCCACCAACGCACCCAGGCTGGGGCAGGACGTACCTTCCACAGCGTTGGAGAGGACACTGATGGTGCTCCCCACCCTCTTCTCAAGGCCTGGCCCATCTTGGTTGCCTACAGAGAGGTGGTTGTGGTCAGGTTTCTCCAGCTCATTGACTGGGTTGAACTGCAAGGAGAGGAGGGCACAGGGGATGAATGCAGAGCGCTGCAGGGTGTTCAATGCACTTACAGGTAGAGCAGGCAGAAGAAAGGGCATGGTCTGGAGAGATGGGAGCTACAGGTTGCAGAAAGGCTTGTAGGACCCAGTCCACAATCAGCTGGGTGCAAGCCTGTCCCTGAGGGTTTACTGGGGTGGGCACCATCAAGGAGTGGCAGAAGGAGTCCAGCACTTACATCGACCACTGTGGCAGAGCGCTGCAGCACAACCTTGGGGATCACTTGCCCATTGCAGTCCTTTGCCTTGTCCTGGTCACTGTTGAGGTCTGAGTCTCTCTCCTTCTCAGCCACGCTGCTGGGCAGGGAACTGCTGCTGGACCGCTGGTCCTGCAACTGCAGCAGCCACATCCCATCACCCTGTGTCTGCAGCCATCGGGAGCCACGTCCCATCACCACATCCCATCACCCTGTGTCTGCAGCCATCGGGAGCCATGTCCCATCACCACATCCCATCACCCTGTGTCTGCAGCCATTGGGAGCCACGTCCCATCACCACATCCCATCACCCTGTGTCTGCAGCCATCGGGAGCCACGTCCCATCACCACATCCCATCACCCTGTGTCTGCAGCCACACAGAACTTCTGCCCTGTTTGCTGTAGGTGCTTTGCCCTCACTCAGCCTTATTCTCTGTCTTCTCCATTCCTCCAGGAGACAATAAAGAGGCGCCATTCCTTCATAAGCCTGTGGGCAACTCACTGGTTAAGTAGCCTGGGGAACCAGCCACAGCACCAGCTCTATGGCCAGCCCCGGATTCCCCATCCCTGGGGCAGGGCTTTGCTTAGACCCATCCCGCAAACAGCAGCGGGCAGATAGGAGCAAGTCACTTCCTCGGGGGAAGTTGTGGCTCAGCTCTGATAAGGAATGAGGTAGAGGCTCTGGAGTAAAACATTGCTCCTCGTCTCTCTCTACATCAAGGAAGCTGGTCTTCTGCCCAAACTAACAGTCAGGTTTGCAGGGATGCTCCCAGGGGATGCTGCTGACATAGACCAAAAGGAGGATTAGAGATGGGAAGTGGCTGGGCTGCAGTATCAGACACCACAGAAGCTTTTCCCCATGGTTCTATAGGCATGTTGTGCTGAAAAGAGAGTCCCAGGGGCTGGAAAGGGGTAAGGTAACACCTGAGGCCACAGTGGAGCAAATGTCTCTTGTCTAGACCGTGCTTTTGCCAAGAAAGGTTGGACCAGATGATTCTGAGGTCCCTTCTAACCCAGTATTTATAGAATCATGGAATAGTTTGGATGAGAAGAGACCTTTAAGGATCATCTGGTCCACCCCCACACATGCGGTTTGCTAATGCACTGAGCTTTGCTGCAACCACCCTCTCTTCCTTCCATACCCTGATCATAATCTCTGCAGGTTTCCTGCTCCTGAGGTGCTGTAGGAACACAGATCATCAGTTCTGGTGCCTTTCACGCCTCTCTTCCTTTCAAGCAACATCCCACCTCTGTGCTGCACCTTTGCTGCCTCCCAGTGCTCCCTGTGCTGGATTTGGGATGCAGAAATCCATCTTTTCAGCCTTTCTTTCTTCCCCCACCCAGGAGAGTATCTCAATTTTCCTGTGAGCCCCAAAATAGTTACTCAATTATTATCTTTTTATGGCCCAAATTTGGCGTATTCTTGGATTTTACATAGAGGCACCACCACGCTTGTCACTGCCTCCCCTTTTCTCCTCCTGTTTCTAAGGTCCCTCATTTTGGCCCCCACCCTTTGCACCAACCATCTTCTCTTGCTCCTCCTGTTGCTTCTTCAGCTGCTCCATGAGCTGCTGGAATTCCTCCTCCTTCTGCTGCTCCTCCAGCAGCGTGGCATCGTTCTGTTCTGCGTAAGCCATGGCCACCACCGCGAGGATGAGGTTGATGAGGTAGAAGGAACCAAGGAATATAACCACCACAAAGAAGATCATGTACGTTTTCCCTGCAGCACGCAGCGTCTGTGGAAAGAGGAGGCTCCCAATGGAAGCTCTTGCACCGGGGCACCCCCTTGTGCTATCTGGTAACGCAAGGGCTGCAAGGATATATGGAGATGGGGCTAATATTTCATCAGAGATTCGCTTTGCTGCGGCAGGAGCTGATGTCTCTCACCCCCAATTTCCCAGGTCTCACCCTTGGGCCATGAGTGGCCTTTTTCTAACCATGGATCTCGGCACAGCCATTTCCAGAGGACACGCGGAGCCTTTAGGCATAGGGTTGCTTTTATGTAAACTGCCTCTGGAGCCAGGATGAGCCGGGGTTTCATGGGGTCTGCATCTCCTCCCTAGAGGATGACTCAGTGCAGGGGACAAGTGGCTGCCCCCTTCCCTCAAGCCAGAGGTGTACTATATACAAGAGGCGCTCTTATAAAGCCCTGACTTCAATGATCCAGCTGACAACACACCTGGGATTTACTATGGGAAATACACAGCACTGCTCAGGCTGGGCAACTGCATGGGACTGTGCCCCTCTCTGCCGGTCCTGGTTAGACCCGTAAACCACAGGACAACCTCCTACAGGTTTCCAATCAAGTGACTTTCTACCTGTCCGAGAGGAGGGGCAGGACCAAACAAGAGGGACCTTTGCACAGGGATAAGGATTTGGTGCCTACCAGCTGGAAGAGGTTCTCCCAGAAGTCCTGCGTCATGAGGCGGAAGAGGGCCAGGAAAGCCCAGCTGAAGGTGTCGTAGCTGGTGTAGCCGTAGTTCGGGTTCCTCCCTGCCTTCATGCACTGGTACCCTTCAGGGCACTTCCTACCAAAGGAGCCGCAGGGGCAGCTGGATTGAGACCCTGGTGCTGCCCCCCCAGCTCCTGCAGCGAGAGTCTCCATCCCTGGAGGTGCCGGGATGCTCCAGGAGAGCTTTCCCTCGCACTGATGCAGTCGGGATGCCAGGACTGATACCAGCGTCCCCAGAGCTGGTACGTTCAGCGTGCCTCGACCCATACCCCCAGGCTGTTGCACTCAGGATGCCTGGACCAACCCCCCCCCCCCCCCCTCCCAGCTGATATAGTTGGGATTCTTGAACCATTCACCCATAGACACCCATTCCCAGCCCTGATCCTGTCCCATCCCAAGCATCCGCAGTCCAACAAGCTGCACTGGTGTCCTTGTCCCCTCCTGGGGAGCCAAAGGGCCACCAGCATGAGCTGCACTCACCCAGCATCGCTGCTGTTCCCGCAGAGCAGGGCGTCCAGCGCTCCCTCCAGGAAGTAGAAATTGGCTTTGGGTTGAGGAAAGAGTGAGACATCGAATCAAAGCAG
The DNA here is from genome assembly GCA_025447955.1 of Psilopsiagon aurifrons. NCBI lineage: Eukaryota > Metazoa > Chordata > Aves > Psittaciformes > Psittacidae > Psilopsiagon > Psilopsiagon aurifrons. The sequence continues at coordinate 12,076 of JAOEHY010000709.1, read as the reverse complement.
AGACATTGATTATCAGATTCTTGGCAGCTCCTCGCTGGCAGAGCAATTCCCAGAATCCCAGCACTGGCCATTGGGTTATCTCCTCTCTGCTGACTTTGCTGTTTGCACTGAACTGTTTGGCATCAGCTCAGAGAGCTCACTCATGGCATTGTTTCACCCACCCAACTAGATGGCTTCCAAGCCAACAGAGAGCTCCAGGAACAGGCAGGCTAGCCAGAGCCAGGTCCCATAAGAAGACGGATTAACACATAGCCAAAGGGCTGGTCTGCTTTGCTGGGAAACCATGGAAAATCGCAGGGCATTCCTAGGGAGCACCAAGGATTGCAGGGGTCCCAGGGAAGCCTGGAGGAGCTGCTGCTGCGCCATGGCTATCACCTTCCTCCTGCTGCTCCTATCCCAACCAGCTCCTGCCTACTGGGGAACCCCCCCTGCTCATAGACATGGGGTCTTTAAAGCTCCTCCTCAGAGCTCGAGTCTCTGAGCCATGGGAGCTCCACACGGAGCCAGCACAGAACACCCCCTGCCAGGGACCCACGGGTGAGCTCCTGGAGACCCCCACCCCAGGGCACAGCTCAGGGCAGCGGATCTCATCCCAGGCATCACCCAGCACAGCCCTTCCCAGAGCTTCCACAAAGCATCCCTGGCCCCGGCTGGCTTCTTCCCACCAGGCTTTTATCTACCATCCATGGGCTCATTGAGGAGCGAAACTCCAGGCAGGATGGTTTTGTCCATCCATGGGCTCATCGAGGAGCAAAACTCCAGGCAGGATGGTTTTGTCCATCCATGGGCTCATCGAGGAGCAAAACTCCAGGCAGGATGGTTTTGTCCTGGCCTCAGGAGCTGTCAGTGTGAAGCCATGGCCGGAGGGTGCTGCTGCTGTTTGCACTGCGCTCGTTAGATCCCAAATACTGAATTTGCACCTCCACAAAGAAGTCTTCCTGTAATTAATGCCAGAGCTACTTGTACAGTTGGACATCTTTCCTTCTGATTTCAACCCAAAGTCCCATCTGTCCTGGAAGGTTTGGTATCCCTGTTGTGATCAGCCAGGGGAGGCTGTGCCCTCAACTAGCAAGTGCGGGAGATGGAGACACTGTTTTGTCCAGGCCTTCTCATGGTGAAATCGCTCTGGAGGACTCCAGCTTGCCCATGTGGGCTGCATTTTCCCTGACAAAGAGGGTTTCATCCCATCCGTCCACCCTGTGATTATGCACAACCCATTTTACCCACAGGTCAGAGCAAACCAACTTGGTCTGAGATGGAGGAAGAGCAAAGAAACCAGGAGGAGCAATCCGGGCTGATGGGTCAATGGAGAGGGGGACGCACAAGCATTTACCTTCATCACTGATATAGGCCTCAAAATCAAAGGTGCTGTTGCTGGTGAAGTTGCCGGTGAAGTTGCCGGCCATGTCATGGGTGAAGTTCCCGTAGAGCGTTGCGTTGGCCATGGTGTCATTGTCCAGCCCCAGGTCCTCCAGCAGCGTGTCGTTGAGGGGCGGCCACCGCACGCACTTCTGCCGGAGGTTGCCCATGAAGAGCTGGAGACCAATGAGGGCGAACACGCTGAGGCAGAAGACGGTGAGGATCATAACGTCCGAGAGCTTCTTCACCGACTGGATCAGAGCCCCCACGATGGTCTTCAGCCCTAGGGGGAGGTGTCACTGCTGAGCTAATCGCTCATTTGCACTAATACCCATTAAATATCTCAACCCTGACACTGGTGCAGTCAGCAGTAGGTACAAGACTGAGTTTATGGCTCCAGGGACCAAGCAAAGCCTGTGGGTTAATCGAGTCCATATACACAACATGAGAACAAGCCCACTTAGGGCATCTCCAAGGAGCTCTGAAAACAACGCACTTGGCTCATCAGGAGCTTTCCTTGGCCAAAAGAAGAAGTGAGAGCAGCTTATTTGAAGATGTAGAATCAGCAGGACCTGAGCCAAAGCCATGGGGAAAATAAGGATTACCTTATTTCCCCTGTTTTCTCTTAAAGCTGCCAAAAGAACAGGGAATTGATGTGAACTGTGGGGAAACCTGAGCGCAAGAGAAGGGAAGACACAGAGAGAAGAGCCATTCTTTAAGTCCCACCTGGTATCACAGTGATGGTTTTCAAGGCACGGAGGACACGGAAGGTTCTGAGAGCAGAGATGTTCCCCAGGTCCACGAACTCGGTAATGTAGCTGCAGGACAGGAAAGGAGAGGACTTCAAGGGCTCTGCAAACAGGCACCTACACCCCTGTTTGTCAGCCCCCCTCCTGCCCCCATCCCACCACACTCACGCCATGGAGATGACCATGAAGTCCAGCCAATTCCACGGGTCACGCAGGAATGTGAAGTCGTTGATGCAGAACCCTCTTGACAGTATCTTGATGAGGGACTCAAAGGTGTATATCCCGGTGAAGGTGTATCTGAAATGCGAACGGTGACCATGGGGATGTTCACCCAGGTCCAAGGGCCAGCTCAAGATGAGGTTTTGTCTATCCCTGACAGCAGGACCATGTTGGGAAGCTGAGCTTGGGGGTCACAGGCTGCTGGATTCTTGGGGCGCTTCACCTTGTGGGGCAAGTTGGGATATCCTGAGGTACCAATCCCTTTGGTGACTTCTGCAACACCTCGGATCCCTGCTGATCTCCCACCGCCACCATGCTCCCTGTAAAACCCTGCTGAGACCTGACTGTGCGGAGCCACAGTGGGACACGCTGGACTTCCCCTTCTCCCCCAGGGCTCCTTGGATCTGCTCAGCCTCTCCAGACTATCACTGCTGATTTGTCCTGACCCAACCTGCAGTGGTCTCCTGTCACAGGGAGCCCACCGGAATTGGAGCAGCTCTGAAACACTCCCACTCTTTGCAATGCCCAATGCAGATCATGGACATCACTTCTGAGATCAAGAGGGCCATCAGCATCTCCCAGTGACACCTCTCCTCCGCTGAAGGGTGCCTGCATCCCAACACTCCTCTCCCAGCCTTGTCCTGTCCCTGCTGAGCGTGGCCAAGCTGGGACGCTCCACGGCTGCAGGAAGAGGCAGGGACTTACTCCACATTCTTGGACCACGCCGGGGGGTTGCTCATTGTCATAAACACGCAGTTGGTTAAAATGGTGATCATGATGAACATGCTGAATAACTTAAAACCTGGTCAAGGAGAAACGCTGTGGCTGTGCCCTGGATTCCCCCTTTCACACTGTTATGAAGCCAGGCTCTTGTCCTGGCTCCCCCCTTAGCCCCGTGTCTCCAGGCTCTTTTCCTGGCTCCCCCCTTAGCCCCGTGTCTCCTGGCTCAGTTCTGTGCTCACCCTTTCCTCCTGCTCCCATGCATGGGCCTGGCCCATGCCCTCCCCATCTCCATGGTGCTGGCTCTGCCTCCCCTTCTTGTCCCGAGCTTCTTCCTCTCCATCACCCCAGGGCACAGTTTTCCCCACTTCTCTGACCCTCTGCCACAAACACCACATCTTTTTCCTCCCGCCTCCTGGCCACCAACCCCTGCTGTCACACAGCTCTGCCCTCTACCCCAGTGTCCTGATTCCTCTGCCTTCCCTCTCCCAAAGCATCCCCAATTCACCTACTTCCCGGATGGGATAGGATCTTCTGACCTGTAAACATTTTAGTTCCTTTCCAAGTTTTGCCAGACCTCAGAGACCTCAACCCCTTCCCTGGGAAGCTCCAACACTGGAATTTCTTCCCTTTTCCAACCAAACTGATTCCTTCCCTTTCTGAGCAAGACTGAGCTCTTGGTGCCACCCAAAGCTGTCAAACACTCACTCCTCAAGAAGGGTCCTGGCCATGGTGGGGGCCAGCCCAGGAGATCTGCTCACCATCCCTTTGGAAGCATCTCTCCCTGCCCTCTCCCAGGGTTGTTTGCACTTTGAGCATCAGGGTTTGACCTGGCAATGGAGCAACACCACAGAGAGCAAGGATATGAATGGATAAGCACTTTGATGGCTCCTCTGCGGATGGGGTGGAAGGGCCCCAGCAGGTAGAGGGCAGGGGTTGCCGAGAAGCGGTAGATGCACTTCCCTTTGTTGAGGACTATGAATGTCTGTGGAGAAGAGACAGGAAGGAGATGGGTCAGCTCTTTTGTACACCCCAAAACACCCATAGATCAAGTGCTGCCATTAGAGATGAGACTGCTATGAAAGCTTGGGATCTCCAAAGGCAGAAGAGTGGATGTTCTGCTTTAGAGAAGCAACCAGAGCAGCCTGGGGCTATAGAACAGCAAGATGGGCTCAGATGAGACCCTGGGCATGGCTGAAATAAGAGGAAGGCACGCTTTGGCCTTTGTCTTGGACATACATTTAAAGCCTACAAGGACACTGGAGAGGGGCTCTTCGTCAGGAACTGTAGCGACAGGACAAGGGGCGATGGGTTCAAACTGAAACAGGGGGGACTGAGGTGAGCTCTTGGGCAGAAGCTCTTCCCTGTGAGGGTGCTGAGGCGCTGCACAGGGTGCCCAGAGGAGCTGTGGCTGCCCCATCCCTGCAGTGCTCAAGGCCAGGTTGGACACAGGGGCTTGGAGCACCCTGCTCTATGGAAGGGGTCCCTGCCCATGGCAGGGGTTGGAGGTCGTTGAGGCTGATCTTGAGGTCGTTTCTAACCCAAACTGTTCTATAGTTCTATGAAAGCCAAGCCCACCCATGGGCTAAGCTCTGCTCCTCACCTTCTTATCCTTGTAGAACGGGTCCAGGTCCTCCAGCGGGGTCCCGATGAGCTCCAGGGGAGGGTCACCGTAGATGAGGGGCAGGTTCTTCCCGGCTTCCAGGTCGCTCCTGGGTTTGATCTCTTCCTCCTCGGGCAGCTCCACGTGCTGCCTCTTTATCCGGAGCGCCTCGGCCTCCGCGATGCGCTGCTCGATGGCAGCCAGCGAGGCGGGCGTGAAGGGGCGCAGGTTCTCAATGCCCGGGATGTGCGGCAGGCCGGCCATGCTCTCATTCTGCAACCAGGACGCCGGTGCCCAGCCTGCGGGGACACGGGGAGAAGACAATGCTGGTGTGGAATGTGGCTACTCAGCCCCTGAGCAAGGGGGTGGAATGGTCTAAGTGGTGTTTGCAAATGGGGTTTGAACTCGCAAGGAAGATTATTCTGCATGGGTTACCTGAAGATGGAGCACCATATGTGCTCCTCATCCAAGACCCCAATTCAGCCTTCAAGCAAAAAGCATCATCTGGTTAAGCATCCTATGATATAGAATCCCAGACTGGTTTGTGTTGGAAGGGACTTTAAAGCTCATCCAGTTCCAGCCCTCTGCTGTGGGCAGGGACACCTTCAGGAGCAGTCCCTGACGAAGGGTCCGTCTCCAGCACCCTTGAAGCCCCCTTCAGACCCTGGAAGCTGCTCTGAGGTCTCCACGCAGCTTCTCTTCCCTGGGCTGAACAGCCCCAATATCCTCAGAGTGGCTCCACGCAGGAGCTCCTCCAGCCCCTGCTCATCCCTGTGGCCTCCTTTGGTCTGGCTCCAGCAGCTCCATGTCCTTATGCTGGCGCTGCACGCAGACCCATGGGAGGAAGAGGAGACCCGGGCTAAAGCAGTGCTGGTGCTGCTCGCTCAGAGCTGCCATCCTGCCACCGGAGGAGGAATGAGCAGAGTCATGGGGGTGCAGAAACCCGACCCGCGCGGTGATGGCCGGGGGCAGCTGGAGCACAACCGCAGGGACCGGGAGCCGGGCACTGCGGGGCGCTCGGGGCGGCAGCACCCGCGGGAGGCTCCGGGGAAGACACGGACCATGCGGCTCCCCGTGCTCCGAGGCCTCGGAGAGCTCAGCGCAGCCGAAAGGGCTGAGCCGGCGGAGCGCGGGCACGGCCCAAAACCGCGCTGGAGGAGGCCGATTCCAGGGACCTCCTGCGAGCCCCCTTGAGACTGCCGGGGAGATGAACCAGCGCCCAGCAGCGAAAGAGGCCCCTGCTCCCGCTGCAGTCACAGCCCCCCATTCCTTGCTACTTGCACCCCAAAACCTCCCAAGACACAGCAACCCAGCACCCAGAGGCTGACTGCCCACAGCACAGCCCTCTCCACCCTTCCTTTATTCGTCCCATGAGGACACCCAGGGTGGGGTGGGATGGTGCAATAGGGAGCAGCTGGGACCCCAGGGTTTGGGGATGAGTCATAGCCCAGTGATGGGTTCTCAGTCATGCGCATCCCAAGTGTTGCTGCATCCATCCCTCGGCTCTCAGCCTCTGTAGCAGCCCCTTCCTCACCCAGGAGGACCCCTGGGGCCCTGCCGTGGGTCTCAATGTCCCAGTCCTGCTGCATGCCCCATGAACCTTCCCATAGCAGGTCCCTTCTTCACCCTCGCCTGTGTTAAATAGGTATAAAACCCCAACTCACACTGGCCAGGAGACCCACTGCCAGAGAACATGGACGTTCAAACCTCGCCCAGGGTGAGGATGCTCAGTGCGGTCAGGAGAGCATTTTTATGTCCATAGAGCACAGGGAGCTTTATGGGGTGATTAAATACCAAAGCCCTTATGGCCTCTACATTCCCCACCTCTGTGCACCTGAAAAAATACCCTTCTGGCAGGTTCCTAGGGATGTCAGAGCTTGAAAGGTGGGTTTCATGGAACTAAGGAGTGGTTTGTGTTGGAAGGGACCTGAAAGCTCCTCCAGCTCCTACCCCTGCCATGGTCAGGGACCCCTTCCTTGCTCCAAGCCCCTGTGTCCAACCTGGCCTTGAGCACTGCAGGGATGGGGCAGCCACAGCTCCTCTGGGCACCCTGTGCCAGCGCTCAGCACCCTCACAGGGAAGAGCTTCTGCCCAAAAGCTCATCTCCATCTCCCCTCTGGCAGGTTAAAGCCATTCCCCTTGGCCTGGCCCTGCATCCCATGTCCAGAGCCCCTCTCCAGGTTTCCTGCAGCCCCTTTACATTGTCATTTATTTCCCATTGTTTTTCCCTGAGTTTTGAAAAGAAAATGAGAAAATGGAAATAAAAATCAAATGTGAAACATTTTGTGTGTTTTTTCCGCCCACAAATAGCACAGGGCTGGAGAAATCCACCTCCAGACCTGCCCGGGGTGATTGACCTGGGTGCCGAGCGGGGCCCGGAGCTGCATTAGTGTGCTTGAGATTCTGAGTTTCCCACAGTAACCAGGATTAACACTCTTCAATTGTGCCAGACAAAATTAGCCATTTTATAAACGAGTTGATGTCCCTTTCTGTAACATGATAATGTGCTATTTGGGAGTCTGATGCTGACTATCCCCAGATATCTTGTCATCCCCTTAATGCTCTGCTCTAACGACATTGTAAAGTCTATCTGGGAACATAAATGTGAAGTCTCCAAAATGTTCTGTATCAAAATGCCTCTTGTAAAGCTGCACTCTGAGCCCACCGTGGGCTTCGGGGGGGGGGGGTAGGCTGTGCTGCTCTAAAGGTGCTAAGTTTTCATGGAAAGAAAGTAACACTGAGAATAACGGCAATAAATCAGGAGGGATTCGCCCCAAGCCTTTCCCCACTCTGTTTCCATAGATTGTTGGGCTTGGAAGGCTTAGAGAGTGAGAAGAAAACGTAGTTCTTCATTTCCCAGCATTATCCTTTGAATAATATCCTGTGAGTCCTCTCCACGCTGGGCTGGAAGTCCCATGGGCTACATGGCTTCAACACCAGCCTCTTGCCCGCCAAGCCCGGCTCCTGTTAGGGACATCTCCTGTCACCACCGTGCCTCTTTACCCTCCTCTGGGTGTGTTTTGTTCCTGCTCCTGAAGCGTGGCCCAAGCCAACTGCACCAGCAGGAATGTGGGATGCTTCCAAGCAGCATCCGTCATCCCGGGCAGCCTGTGGCTCACACAGTACCAAGGAGAAGGGGTGGTCTGTTGAAAGCCCTTGTAAAACAAAGCCAGAGCAAGCTAAGGGATGACTTTCCCAGCTCAGACCGGGGGGGCTGAGCTGCTGCAGCAAGTTCATGCTCTTCAAGTGCCAGCAGGGTCCCCCAGGTTGGTGCAGACCAGCCAAGGTCACTCACTGTGTGCTAACCCCCCTGCAGCGATGCTCAATGGTTGCCTTGAATTTAAGCACACGTTGAATGAGTTCAGTGCTATGGGAATGCTGCTGCTCTGCTGCTTTCTGCCTGCTCGACACTGCCTTTCACGGGCAGACCAAGAGGACCGCTCCAAACCTTCTCCAGCTCCTGTCCATCCTCTGCCTCACAAGATGCTGCTGCCTGGCCCCAGCTCCTTGCAAAGACACAGCTGAGCCCATGCCATCACTGCCTTCCTTCGGAGAGCCAAATCCTTAGAGCTGAACATGCCAAGGGGGCACAACCTCCCCATGGGACATACACGAACCCTTACAGAGGTGCCTCCACTCGTGCCACCGGCATCAGGAGCCATGTGGAAACTACATTACTACAATTCCTCGATCATTATAGTCCTGGATTTACTCGAGCTCTGACGCTTCATTCCCTGTTTGCCTGCAGCCCTACCAAGGGTACCTCAATGGGCTGGCAGGAGGAGGTGGAAGGAGGAGGTGGCAGACGTAGGCTGGGAGCTGTGAAGTCCTCAGATGCTCTCCAAGGCCACAGATGGAAATAGGAGGTTGCAACATCCTGCAGCAATGTGCTAACCCCCTCCTGCCTGGAGCCAGGGGGTGCAGAAGTGGGGGGACCACCCCATCCCCACCTCCTTCCCATCCCACTGTCCCTATTGATCCCAGGGACGGGATGGCTGGAAAGGGGACGCAGGGGAGGGTGGATGCTCGGGTTAATTTCAGGGGGGGGTTGGCCACAGTGGAGGCTGGAGCAGGAGGGGAAGAGTTCAAGCGGGGACCCTGCACTCGCCCCCTGCCCACTGCCTGCGCTCGGGTGTCACCCAAAGCTCCTGCTCCTCCCTGCCAGCAGCACTCATGGCCTGGAAACGATCTGAGTGAGGGGACAGCATGGGGGAAGGGAGGGCGGTGTGGGGCCATAACGACCTCCTGCCCCCCATGGGGTTCCTCAGGCTTGGGGGCAGAGACCCCGGCACATCCAAGGGATGCCAGGAGAGACACAGCCCCGTGTCCCACCGAGCAGCGCTGGGGGCAGCCCCAGGCCTGATGCTCCCGCGGGATTTGCATTACGAGGGCAGCATCCCAGGGCTGGGGGATGCCCATTTCCCATCACAGCTGCTGCAGCCCAATACCCTGCAGCAGCACCCTGCAAAACCAGCATCAACACAGAGCACCCGAAGCCATCACAGCCCTCCCCATGCCCAGCTCCAGGTGCTGAGCCCCGCAGCCCCCCTCTTGCCCTCCACGCTCCTGAGGGATCTCATTCAAATCCTTTTGGATCTGGAGAATGGAAACTCGAAAGGGAGATGTTCTCAGGGGCTGCATAAATAGCCAAGGAGAGAGGCAGCTGGACAGACAGGCACAGAGGCTGAGCACCCACCCGGCATCTCTGGAGCTGTAGCTCAGGTCTTTGCCATCAAAACTCCCCAAACCCTCAGGCACGTTTCCCCTCTTCCTCCCCTCCATAGAAATGACCTGGTGAATCCAACCTGCTGAACACAGGAACGATGCAGATGTCTCCTCATTACCTGCTGCTTCCCCTCCTAGCCCAAATCCAGCAAGTTTCCCAGCAAGATGGATCTGCCCGAGGAGCTCCACAGAGCGCCTTTCGCCCTGAGTGATGCTCACTGGACCCTTATGCCGGCAGTGGAAAATAGAAGATGCTATTTCAATGTTAGCACACCCGAGTCAAGGCAGGACTCTGTGTTCTCCAGTTCCAGTAAATATGCCCTTTTCCCCCCCCTGAACCATTAGAACACAGGTTTTTTCTAGCAAGGGCTAGAGGAAGCAGCATCAAACCATCAGCTACATGTGCAGGATCCTCCCTCCAGGACCTATTGGGGTGTTCTGCTGTCCCCTGGGATTTAGGGAGTTGTTACCCTTCATAGATATCCGCTGTTAAATCACTGCATGCCGAGTCTGACCCCTCGCATCAATAGCAGCAGCAGTGTGAGCAGGGGAGGAAACGCTTGTGCTTATCTGCAAACTTTGCTCTGGAACTGCAACAAGCAGAGAGCAGGGATGCAGAATGCGGCCAAGAGATCTGGGGGGATGAGGGCGGCTGCTTCCCACTGGATAAACCCCAAAACCTGGTCCCTGCATGTGCAGCAAGTGACGGGAGCTTTGCACAGCCCCGTGCACCCACTGCAGGCACTTGGGGGGATCCAACACCCCCAAAATGAGCTGAATCCCACCCTGGCACTGCCTGTTCCCCCTGCCCATGGGGGAACTGAGCCCTGAACCTCACATCGGGCTCACCCTGCGTCCTCAGCACCCCAAAGCCATCGGCTGTGAGTGCAACCCCTGTGTGTGAATGGGGAAAAGATGGAGTCACCCTGACCCCGCCGTTCGGGCAGGGCAGGGGGGTCCCACGTCCTCCTCTGCTCCGCACGGGGTCCCTGCAGGGGCTCTGCAGGCACAGGCGCCTTCCCGAAAGGAGACACTGAGCAGCACCCGCAGACCTTTCCTGCAACCTTGGCTTGGCCAAGCTGAGGTTTATATTTAGATCCCCAGGAGAAGGCAGGAGAAAGGCGACTCCTGAGCCCTGCCTGGAGCTGCCTTCCTCCGGTGGGAAGGTGCCTCATAGTCCGGTTGCCGTCACATCTCCACTGTCCCCTCTCCTCCAGCAGCAGCCCCGTGACCACCGAGGGTCCGGTGGCTGTGGCGCCCTCGTTCCTGTGCCCTGATGGTGCCTTTTGTAGGGTCTTTCTCCCCCCATCCCCGGCTGTTTCCCGTGCAGGGGTCCAGCGGGTGCCAACAGCTCTGAACACCACCCAGGGGAGGAAGGGAGCAGAGAGCTCCCATCCACCTCCAGCACTCAGATGGTGGAGCCCCCGGTGCTGCTTGTACTGCTCCGGGCACAGCGACAGTGACAAACATGGGGACATCCGAGACCCGTAGACCCTGCCTGGTGGCCTGGCAGCATCCCAGGGCTGAACCCAGTACTTACTGTTGGGTGGAGAGAGCAAAATCCCAAGGAGAGACCTTTTAGGGCCAGAATTTCCCTCTCCTTCGACTCTTGGAGGCTTTGGCTCTGTGAGTGCCTGTTGGCAGAGCAGCTGCTGCTGCTGTCAGATGGTCATGACTGAAACCTGAGGACATGCGGGCTCCTTCAGGTAGCCTCAGCCGCGTCTCAGCAGTGACATTCGTCCCCCGCGGTGCCAATCACGGCGCTGGCAGCGCCGGCAGCCCCCGTGCCCGCATCGCCCGGCGTTCCCGGGAGCCGGCGTTGCGCAGCGATGTGCCCGCGCTCCCGGGGACCATGCTCGGAGCCGGGGGTCAGCGGTTGCAGTGCCCGAGCAGAGTGTCCCCAGTGGAGAGGTGGCTTCGGGACGGCTTTGGCACCGAATGGGAGCAGGGGAGGTGGAGGGGAGGTGGGAAGGGGCCTGGGCAGCACCTCCCCATCCCGCTCTCCCAGAAGGGACGTGCAATTGGAAAGAGCAGCGGGACAACTGCAAGGGGTGGGGAGCCGGCGCCAACCTCTCTGCCAACGGTGTCCCTGAGCCGGTGGCTCTTTGGGAGTGCTGTTCCCATCGCGCGGGGCCCAGCATCGGCCGCGGCTCCTCCTCTTGCAGTGGGGGGTGTCTGCCCTTCCTGCTTCATCCCCCCCGTACCCACCCTCGGCTTTTGCCTAACTCTGCCCCAGCGCCACACTTCTTTGCACCCCAGGAGCATCTGACGGGCAGGACAGGCAGCACCCCGCAGGGTCACAGCTCACCCCGTGTCCCTTCCTGCTTCCCCCTCCCAGGGGGATCCCTGTGGGGCTGAGCCAGGAGCAGGGTGGCACAGGATGGTGCAAAGCTGGAGCTTGCCATGTGGTTGCCTCCCCGTTTCCTCTTCCTGGCAGGGCCTTTGGATGCTCTTCGCATGTCCAAACAGCTCTGGAGGTGCAGAGTGGGCACTCAGCTTAAAAGGGTCACTACTTTCGGGGTGTATGGGGCTGCCTTGGGGGTGACCCAACCACCCCAACGCGGAGCCTCGTCGGAGCGGACTCCTCATCTCTCAGCGCTGCCACCTCTCTGCAGCGCTTCTGCTGCTCCTCCACTCCCAAAATACCCTGCAGCAACTTTCCCACGCTACTGGGGGCTGCACTGGAGCTGAAGGAACTGCC